>JAMLFY010000006.1:31294795-31315708 GCA_030441495.1 Dalbergia oliveri | reverse complement strand
GAATGATTCTGCCGATTGTGTTGCTCTAATGTGTGTTTTTTGTGCTTCTAATTGTGGTCAAACTACTCTTATGAATTAAGCGGTTACCTCAAAAAAATCAATAAGAGTCACGGGTGGGCTGGAGGTGGTTTCAATTAAATTCAGAGACCAACCTGTTCTCACCTGTGACATACTTGGACTTTTTAGCCATACAGTTTGATTCAGGCAGTATTATTTATACTCACATTTTATTAGATATTTATTTAATATATTTTATTTATTATTGAATTAGTATTAGTCCTCAAACTAAATAAATTCATACCTCATCTAATTAATAAAGAAATGTGTCGACACTATATCTTATAAATAATAATTACCAATAACATTTGTCCGTACCAGAAGTCAGAATTTACCTCATGTTGAATCCTCTTTGGTATTTTTCCTCAGTTCCTCTATTCAAGGTTAAGCTCCCATGATTTTATCCTTGCCATCTCTCTACCACTCATTCTCTCCTCTGGCATTTCCAACTAGTCTTCCATCTACGCATTGAAACTCAATTTTAACCAGAGGCTCTTTACTCACAATACAGGTATATTAATCCAAGCTTGGTACTTGTTGCCATAATCTCTGTATTATATATATATATACATTGTCCATTTTCGCAGAGAATTGTTAATAAGTGTCTTTAAACATCAGATAAAAAGTAAAAATATCAAATATCAAGTGAAATAAAATATTTATTATGCTTAAAACTAAAAAAAATTATGTTTTATGTAAAATTGTTTAAAAACTTAACAAAAATATCAAATAAGTACCTCTTAGTGAATAAAATTTCAACATTCATTATAAAATACATAAAAAATAATAATAATAAACTCGTTATCTTCATGTCACTCTTGATTTAAACATAAACGCAAAACTCATGATTTATAAATGTTAGCAATTTCTTTTAAGCATGAAGTAGCTATTGAGGCATTTTTAAATTAAAGAAAATTAGTTAACAAAAATTAAGATGTGATTGCCGTCGTCTCAAATCTTGAGCCATTGTATCAAATCTTTAGAGATTGCCAACAAGATTGTACGAATTGATTAAGTCTGATATATTTCACAATACGTGAGTTAAATTTTTTAATGATGTTAATTAAGACCTTATTGATGGAACGAAATGTAATTTCTCTCATAAATCCTTAAATAGGTTGAAAAGTCTTCTTTAATCTCAGTGAATACTAATGCTTAACCCCACCTAAATTTTTTACATAAGAAGCGCCCGAAGTTTTATCCTCCTCAAAGTCAAAGGAAAAAGGTTTCAAAACTTAGGGATGTAATTGTCATAATGGATCTTTTATGATGGCTTGGTGTTGCGTGTTTGAACAAATAAAATTACTTATGCTGAGTTGTGGGGGACTTTATTTTATCTCATTAGCTGTGAATTAGATTTTGTAAATATAATTGTTGATTCTATTCAAGTGGTGTTGTGAATCTCATTTATTTTGGTTTTCTCTATCATCTAACGCCCTTTTTTTTTCTTTCTTGATATGGCTATCATTTATGCTTATTGTGCATTGGTATTCGTTGGTGGAAATTTACTTATGTTTATTTTTGAGTTTCAGTTTTCAATTTTTTAAATTTTGTAAAATAAATACTAAAAATTTTAAAAATTATAAATTGTAATTTTTAATTTTTATTTTTAATTTTTAATATTTCCTTTATAAAATTTTAAAAATTAAAAACCTAAAAATAAAAATTTAAAATTAAAAACTAAAACTAAACATACCTTTAATTTCCAATGATGGAAATATTGAGATTAGTCACATCTATAGTGAGCTAATAGACGTAAGGTGAGAGGTATTACTTTTTTTTTTTCAGAGTTCTTGCTTAGTATTCTCTAGATTATCTTGCTGATAGTTCTTGCTAGGGCTGTTCTCATTTTTGTTTCAGACTAATTTCTTTTCTGAAGTTTTAAGTCCTTATGTATTTTTAAAAAGAAAAAAAAAGGAAAAAAAAGAAGGTTATTGGTTTGTGAAATTATAGTTTGTTGACTATTGTATCTTCTATATCTACCCCTTCCAACCTTTTTTAAGGCTTATAAGTTTATGTTAGAAAAAAACTACAGCAATCACAGGTCAATGATTATTATTTTTTTTTTGGGTCGTGGTTATTGGTTAAAGCTTAAAAAAGGGTAACAGGGCCCCTACACCAAAATGTACTAGACTTGCCAGTGTGATACTGATATAAGATCAATCAAACCAACCCAATTTGGTTAGTGGGCACCCCACTTTGGCAGCCCAATTGGGTAAATGTGGGCACTGCACTTTACCTTACTGGTGGGGCACCCAGCAACAACCCTATATGGCACCCCCACCTGTCCCACGTGGGTCTCTTCTCCACCCACTTTTCATGCTTCCAAATTAATTATATCATCTTAAGAGCTTTAAACAACTTCTGACAAAAAAATAAAAAAATTAAAAAAAAGCGCCCTAAACAACTAACAATAAAAAAACGATCTCTAAACAAATAAGAAATTAATTTTGATATTTTTGGTGTAAAGTATTTTTCTTATTTGTTAATAAACTTTATCTTGAAAATGACCTTTGGAATAGTTGTAACAAAATTATATAAATTTAATAATTTAATCATATATAATTAAATGATTGCATAAAAAAAATTGAAAATATTGAGATTTGTCACATTTATAGTAAAGCTAATAGATGGTGAAATTTGCATTAGTTTTTTACTTCCTTATTTTTTCTTTTCACAATACTACTACTCCCTCTATTTAACAATATTAGTTGCTTTAAAAACTGAAAGAAATTTGGTACATTAAGATGTTAATATATTTGTCTATAAATTGGTACATTAAGCTAATTGGTATAAATTGTAATGAGATACATTAACATCTTAATATACTCATTTCTTAGTTTCTCAAAGTGTCTAATATTATTGAACGGAGGAGTGTATCTTAATCACCTCTATTTATTAAACTTCGATAACATGGAGGAATTGAGCCATAAGATACAGGAAAGGCAACACATTCATTAGAACGTCATTAGAAACCTGTTGTAACTTATCTTCACTTTCAAAATTCCAAAAAGTCTACCTTCTGTGGTCAATGAATAAAATCAATGTAACACTTAAGAATGTTTCCATGTGCCACTTGTCAAATGTCAATATTCACCAATTTTAATCACATCGATTACGATTAGTATATCTGCTAAGACATTGGAAAAGTAAAAGGAATGTACGTAAGCTCAAGCGCAACGCAACTCTAGGCCAGATGTCTCAACTCTCAATACATTAGTATTCATTTGCCCCACATTGCAATTTCTCTACTTGCGTGACTTGGCACAAGCTCGCCCACAGTTTGGGTTTAAGATCTCCATCAATCATCCCCTCTTGACCAATCTTCGATCTCCAATTCCAAAAACCCTCCACCCATCATATCTTGATCCGTACTTAATTAAGCACTCCTCTAACAAATTTCTTAAGCAGTTATGGAGGGTGATATCATCAATCTCACAAAGGTGAGCCTCTCAGTTATCATATCTTTATGCTACTGCTATTGGATCCGTAGGTTTATCCCAGGTGGAACAAGAAGACTCCTCTCTGTAGTTCCCATCATCTGCCTCTACATCTTCATTCCTTTTAACTTCTCTAGTGTACACTTGAGAGGCACCGCAGGGTTCTTCATTGGTTGGCTTGCAAACTTCAAGCTCTTGCTATTTGCTTTCAACAAGGGACCTTTGTCTTCTGAGCCATCAATCTCTCTTGGACGTTTTGTTGCTGTTGCTTGCCTTCCCATCAAGATCCAACAAAATCTTCCACCAAATCAACCACACAGATCCAAAACCTCCCACAACAAACCAAAATCTCTTCCTCCTAACCCCAACCAACCCCATCAGAATGGGAAAACCCCACCTCCAGATCCATCACAAGGGTCCAAAATTTCACACTTTGAGACCAACCCATCTTCAATAACGCCAAAAACTAATGGTCAATGCAATCAAAACCCATCCCCCACCAACATCATCAAAGGTCATACACCACTTTTACAATATGCCATAAAGGGTATTCTTTTGGCTGCTATGGTGAGAATATATGACTTCAGCGATCAGATCCACCCAAAAGTGATCCTTGGCTTGTACTGCTTCCACATTTACTTCTCGTTGGAACTGATCTTGGCCATTGTTGCAACACTGGCAAGAACCATGCTGGGGCTACAGCTGGAGCCACAGTTCAATGAGCCCCTTCTCTCAACTTCACTCCAAGACTTCTGGGGCAGAAGGTGGAACCTCATGGTCACCAGCATTTTACGACCGACAGTGTACGAGCCAGCAGTGAAAGTAGCCATGAATGTGCTTGGTCCATGTGGGCCCCACTGCCAGCAGTGTTGGCAACTTTTATTGTTTCAGGATTTATGCATGAGCTGATATTCTGCTACATGGGAATGTTGGTACCCTCTTTCAGGATGACGTGGTTCTTTGTCCTCCATGGATTGTGCTTGATGGTGGAGATTACTTTGAAGAAGGCACTCGCCACCAGGTGGCAGTTGCCGAGGTTGGTGTCGGGGCCATTGACCGTTGGATTCGTTGCCTTCACATGCTTTTGGCTGTTCTTGCCAGAGTTCATACGGTGTCGCATTGATAGCATGGCGTTGCAGGAGTACGCTGCTTTGGGAGCGTTTGTCAAGAATCTCAGTTTTGCATTCTGAGTTTTTCTTTCTTTTTTCTTATCAAAATTATTTTATAAAACTTTTGCATTGGAGCATCGTTTGAATCTTGGAACAAAATATTATAGCTTTTGTAGTTCTCCCCAATAGAATGGCAGGGTTTTTTGGGGCTAATTTTGAAGTATATCAACCTCGTACAAAATATCATTGAATTAATAATGCTTCATGCTCCATACTCAATGATTCTGTTTTTATATTTGGCACATAGAAATAGAATCAGCATAAAATAGAGTTTCCATAAAAACTAATGAAAATAAAGTAAAATGGTTCAAATGGATTTTACAAATATTATTATACGTTCATTACGCCCATGATCTTTCATTGCTAGAACTAGAAGAATATCAGCTTTCTCAAGCTATGAATTACAGAGACCTTTTACTACAAGAATGAATCAATGCCTATGGTACAGTTAATATATTAAATATCTGGCCAATGTTTTGCCATTTTAATTTTTTGCAGTAATTAATTAAAACACATACATGGTGGCACTTGAGTCACGATGGATCTAAATGCCAGTTAATTTCTAAGTGAGAGCAGTCATGTGACCCTTTTACTCTATTTAAAGCTGCTTGCCTGTGTTGCAGCAGCGGAAGTGACGGATTTTCACTTCGTTTAGAGTCGCTGCCATTTTGATTTTTGCTTCGAGTTTTGCCGGGAGCTCTCCTCGAGAAAGCTTTCCATTTTGTTTCAAACACAAAAGCTGCAGTGGTGAAGTAAAACAGAATAAATTACATCAACTGCAAAGTTATGGGAAACTGCCAATGCTGCAAATCCTTAACAGGTTTAACATAAAAGGATGTGACAATATACATAGCAGGATAATAATATCATCAAGGATGGTTTAAGAAAAGGAGAAGCACAAATCACAGAATGCACTAAAGTAAAAATGAGAAATACAAATTAACATATATAATTTCCATCTTATTAGTCAGCACTTAGCTACAACAGATTACTACAGTTGGGAAAATATCCCCTTTGGCAATAAAAACATACTTATATTTGTCAAGCCAAACTCATTGCAGGAAGCCTCTAAGTCAAGTTGAATAACATTACACCATTGTATGATCAGAAGCAGGAAAAAAAAATTGATCAATTTGCTCCCTCTTATCACTTTTTTTTTTTGGGTACACTCTTATCGGTTTCTACTCTCTAGAAGTCCTGCTGAAAGTCATATTGAATGAAACTGATAACAATTTTTTCAAGAACTGACCAATTTGCTTACTCCAGAAAATCTGAGCTTATAGTTATAACAATGCGAAAACACTTGTGTAATATCTTGATATAAATAAAATAACATGAAATGAGATATGTACAGCGTATACCTTCACTTCTGTCTGTAAAACCACAAATGAGGCATGCACAAATCCATGGCCTACCAGCACGGGATGCTTTTGCACCGCCCTTAAGTTCACCGTTGTGCTGCTTCAAACTACACCAGTTAATACAAGCAAAAATCAAATGTCCACTCAATTCTTTCAACTCCAGTAGGGCAAATTGCAGACAACAGCATTGCAAAAATTAAAAGAAATTGTAGAACCAGCAAACTTCATCAACGGAATAAAAATTGAATTGGGATATGAGAATAAATTAATGACATATAGGAAATTAATGATTCATACAGTTTAGTGTCAAAAACCGAAATCTTCTTAACCAAACATAGTTCTTTACGGCTGTACCAGGTCATGCAAATCCTATTAAACTTCACATTATACACAAGTAACAGAATGGATTTGAATCTCCGTATTTATGGCATAAAACAATAAAAATCCTTTTATCAAACACTAATCACTGATTAATTGTAAAAAGGGAAAAAAAAAAGAAAGAAAGCAAAAAAACAGGGTTACACAAACATGATCCATATACTTAAGAAAAGCAAAACGTAAATGCGAAAAAAGGTAAAAAATTTCAGCTGACAGGTGAATGGGTCGCAACCCGATTACAATTTACAAGTGAATTGAATATCAAATATAGCTCAGATCAGAACATGGCGAATTGAGTTACCGGCGAGGGAAATTGGTTGTGACACCAACGTAGGTTTTGATTGGGGGTTGGTGGAGAGGATCAGATAAACGCACCACGACCCAGATTTTGGTTTGGCGTTGAATCTCACTTGTGATGTGGTTGTGGTAGCAGCAGCAGATGACGATTTGGATGATAAATTAGGGTTTGGATTTGGGCGTTTGACGGAGCGAAATGCCCCAGATAGCGTTCTCAATTGAGACATTACAACTACCACTTTGCGTTGCATTGCACATCTTCGTTTCGTATGGGGAGTTACCGTTGAAAACAATTTCTCACAACTAATTTCACTTTAGAATAGTAAAGGGAGATTTGATTTGTGTTTTCGTACCCAATCTGTTTTTTTATTTTGTAAGGAAATATTAAAAATTTTATAAATTATAATTTTTATTTTTAATTTTTAATTTTTAATCTTTCTTTTATAAAATCTCAAAAACTGAAATTAAACATACACTAACATTATGCTTGTTAGGTACAAACATTTGTTTGGTTCTTCAACATATCTTTCCTTTAATAGAAGGGAAATAGGACATTAGCACTTCTACTCTCAAAATTTTTAAAAACTAGCACATTGAATTCTTTATTTGTTTTGTTGTTCAAATCAAACTTTTTCAACTGTTTTTAACAGAATAGCACATGTTTAACAAAATTTAGGATTTTAAGTTGCATATTATTTTTTAGTTTAGGATATTAGATTAATTTTTGAGTTAAAGTGTATATAATCTATAATTCTAAAGGTAAAGTATATTTTTTTTCTTAAGAGAAAAAATTACTATGAAATAATTTATCTTATTAAAAGAGAGTTGGACTCAAATTAATTGGTACAAATACAAGTGAATTGTAAATTCAGACAAATTTCTTCAATAATATTAAGAGTTCAAATCTCATTTTGCTGAGAGTTTTATCTAACAGTAACCATTACTTTTGGCCTAAAATTACATTAACAATTTCTGAGGAAAAAAATAGTTGGGATATAATATATGTTGAGTATCAATAATTTAGATTAAAAATTATTATTTATTAGATGTTGCATAGCACGGGTGGTAACGGGCAACGTGTGCGAATGAAAATACTTGTAGGGTAGAGGAACCTTAATTTATTCACTTTTACCATGATGGGCTCCTGCTGTCTTGCATAGGAAGGTCCTTTGATAAATATGTACAACCAAAACTTGTTAAAGAAAAAATTCCGCCACCGGTCATTTATATTTGTTATGCACTATCTTTTCTTTTCTTTTCTTTTCTTTCTTTTTTTTTTCGATTTCCCAACTATCCTATCTACCTCCAAGTAATTAATCCTTTCGAGGGGAAAATTTCCTTAAGCAGGTAACGCTCTGGCCACCACAGCGCACTACCTTTTTTTTTGCTTGCCTAAACTATGTTTCACCTTGAGAACATGAAAGTCATGAATTCTTAGTTTCGCCTTTTGTCATGCTAATCTGTTAAGACGAGATTGTTTCTCTTAGATTTTACACCAATATCGCTGAACAAACCCTTTGACATCAAAACCAGGATGGTCCTCTTACCAGTTAACTACGAGTGCATTGTTGCTTCATCGTTTAATGATTATATGACATGTATATCAACCTTTTACAGACTGAGATTTTTAAAATGGTCATAATCAGAATCTTCACAACTGATCTTAAAGTCTAAACCATAGCTATCATGTTTTTGGAGATTCCTTTGTGTGTGTGTTCAATGAAAGAAAAATTTACAGTAGTATGTAAATTTACTAGTGTGTGATGGTTAATAACTTGCTATGCATACAAGGGCAACTGATTCTACAATAACTGCGTGTGTTTTCTTTGATACAAGCTATATACAATTCCCTTCCTTTTTTTGGAGACAGAATAGTTCACCACGTCACTGTGATTTGGCTGCCAAATTCCTGAACTTGGACCCAGAATTGATATAAGATCTTATCCTGTCCCATAGAGGCAATCTGGACCCAAAATATCTTACCATCACTGATTTTTTTGAACCTTCTCTGATATATTCTAACTCCCTAGCATTAGTGTGTTTCATATTGTCAAAGTCATCAAGCAGTGGTAAGGAGATAGAGCCCTGAGACTCTAGGTTTCTGATCCACCCACGTAGTAAGAAATTTATGACCTGCAAACAATGACATTATTTGTATTAATACCAATGCTATATAACTAAAAATATATTGCCATAACCTTTAACAGAGATGAAAAGAAGTGGTATGACTTACTTATTGATCTAAAGATCAATAATCATGCCACAACAATATGACAACTAAACCCTGGCAAAATTTCTGTGTCTATATTTTCCTATTTGACCATTTTTCATGACAATCACATGGAACTAGAAAATAAGGAATACACTTTCAGTGCTTGAGGCTGATGATTTTGCAAAGCCAATAAAGTGAGGAATTGCATACCTCAGGGACTTCATCATGAGGGCAGTGACCAGCAGGGCTGATTTGATAATATGGAGCTTCAGGCACTTGCCTTTTAACCTGGAGCCCCCAAATTGGCTTCACCCATGGATCTTCTTTTCCATACATGAGGCAGATTGGAACATTATTTGCCCTACATCTAAAATGCAAAAACACTGAAAGTCCTTAAGTTGGAACCATAAACGTTACATGGTATTCCAATTTAATGGCTAGAAATGTAGTAGTATGCCTACCTAGATAAAGTTTCACTGAAAGATAATTCTGCCTGAGGAGCAAACATAATTGAAGCAAACGATGCCGCGGCAGCAGGGTGTCTTGTGGTTTCAACTATGCGCGAGAACACATTATCTACATTTGTTGAATGATCTGCATAAACCTGATTAAGCACCTCAGCAATGCTGGCCGGATCATGAATTTTCTCCCACCTAAAGGTGAAAAAAACACCATTGTGTAATTAAAACATTAAGTTGATAGAAACTGCAGAGGCTTCTATCTCAAAATTAATGCATTGACAAGGCAACTGTCACAAATTTCTAACAACGCGATTATAATAATGTTTTGTTCCTATACCTAACTAGAACACTTAGGCCATTAAGCAGGGTTTCTTATAATGATATCACTTACATATGGATTGCATATGTGGATTACATAAAGAAATGTGCAACAACAATTCATGACTAGAAATCTAGAATATGAAACATGTCTTCAAAAAGGACAGAAATGAGGCAATGGATTAAATACAGTGATACTTACACCAACTCTGTTAACCTCCTTATGCTCGAAGGTAGGGGAAAGGTTCCCGCCCATGGAAATAATTTTGCTAGTCCTGGATTTTTAACTGGATTAGGCAGAAATCCCCAAAAAGGTGTTGCATTAAGCAATGTGACACCTTTCACTAGATGAGGGTTACGTGCTGCAAAATACAATGCAACAAATCCTCCTAGTGAGTTCCCCACAACATACACAGGTTCCCCAATAACCTGCAAGAAACCAATTTGTCTCATAACTTTACAATCATTTCATGGATTACCCCCTAAGCTATAAATTATTTCTGCTATTAAAATATGAAAACAATCCACATATAATTCTTCTGATATTACTAAAAAGTGAATCATACATTTTATTTATACAGTTGTATACTTCTAAAACTAAAGAGAAATGAACAAATGTAGAAGTGAAACCATTTTGCATGGTAAGTTTTTCAGTACACGCTTTCTTCTAGTCTTACGAATTGCTCACGCAATTTTGGGCTGAATAGTTACGTAAAACCTTTTTCAAAGCAGCGACTCTAGAATTCAAATTTCTAACATTGTAGGTAAAGTTCCAAACAATAAAATCTTATTTTCAATTTTCGTTTCCTGCTTTCACAAAATTCTAAAAAACAGAAAACACAAAATGAAAATGGAAACCAATCAGGCCCTTAATTATCAGGCTGCTATCAAAATACATGTCAGTTACCTTTTCTATGAAGTATCGGACTTGATCCTGCCACAAATCAATAGAGTATACAAGCTTAGTTGCCCAAGGTTCTGCTTCATCTCCAAAACCCCATGAAGAAGTACTTCCATTTCCATTCCCATTTGATATCTGTAGCCCCTTCCTTAATCTTAGGAGCAGGATCTTCAAAAGCTAGGGACATTCCTTGGCCTAGAAAATCCAGTGCCCATACTCTATAGTCACGGCCCAAATCCTTCAGTTGCTTCTCATAATGGAAAGATCCAACACCAAAACCAGGAAGGAAGAGAACATTTGGGGAATCTACATTCTCACTCCCAGCCTTCTCATAGTGTACATTAAGTTTAGGCTTCCATTCCCAAAAACAACTACTATAGGAGCACCAGAATCACTATCTGACCCATCTGGTAGACCTGGAATGAGAAGTTTAGCAGCAACAGCCTCCTCTATCCCTGAAATATTTGTTAAATCATCTTCACCACCAACCACATATCCATCAGAACTTCCACTATAGGCCTTGCAATTCATTCTTCGAGACCCTTCTAGAGCATCACTTTGTGACTTACAATCTCTTTTCTGCTCTTGGTTCACTAGGAAAGAGTGACCCATATCACAAAATCTCACTGACCCATATCTGGAAATGCTATTGGAACAATAAATTCCATGATTTATAAATGTGGGGAACCTCGATTGACGTGAACTAAAGCTCTTTTCAACCAATTTCCACTTGGTGTCAACCACTTGACAGCATGGTGCGGAGCCATACGATAGACTTTCCATACCCAACAACTGAATTCTGCATTAGCCAGCCACAGCAAGTGATTCGGTGGAAATTAATTCAACTTAACATTCTTTGTGATCATCATAGAGAAACATACATGTTCAACTTAATTCCTATGAAAAAGGACTATTTCTTCAACCTTAATTTTTTTTTTTTAAAAAAAAAAACCTCTATCAGAAGATTTTTATATAAATGATCATAAATACCTTTAATTTAATGAAGGAAGTGGCATCAGAATCTTCTTCTCCCTGAAATCTCGGCGAGCTGTAGTGTTTTTGTAAGGAGATTCAGTCAATATCTTCAACTATATAAATAAATAAATATAAATTACTCCTTGTTGCTTGGAGGACTCTTCTTCCTTTATAAGCCAAAGAAAAAATAACCATATATTTTCCATTTTTTTTTTCCTTGGAGTATTTCACCGCCGTGTTGAGAAGATGGAAAATGATTCGAGTTCCGCGAAAGGAGCAACACGTAGAGAAGAGACAACATGACACCAACTAAACACGTGTAGGACATCCTACGCCACCAGCTCCAGCTAGGGAAACAGATCTACCACTTCTAGCAACATTTTTAACACGTGCGAACATTTTTTTTTTTCTTTATAAAACATGTGTGAACATCTTAATATTAAAATAATAGTACATGCGAACATCTTTAACTTAAATAAATTTGATCTGCTGTATGCATAATTTTTTAATAGTATCATATTATTAAATAAACTTGATTTTTATGATTATTAATCAAAATGGTATAATATAATAATATAAATAAGTCATGATGTAAGTAACTTACAGTCTATAAAATTAAACTCTATCATATAAAGGTAAAGCTAAATAATAATAGCAAATGCGAACATAGTATACTTGACATAAAATAAAAGGTAAAATATATTTTATTCCAAACTTTAGTTCATGTGTAGTTTATCTTTGAGTTTTCAAAACGTAATCATGTATTTTAAACTTTTCAAAGACTAAACACCTCTTTCTATTAGCGACATCTATTTCTACTGTTAATAAAATGAGTATGTCATGTGCACAGTTAAATTGATAAAAATATTATTTTTTATCAAATTTTCCAATCCTAAACTCTGCTCACTCAACATAGACAAAAATGCCCCTTTATTACAATCAAATTCTAGCATTTGATAGGTATTTTTGCCCATTTTTAAGTAGAGAAGTGTTTAGAATTAAGAAATTTGATTACAATGAAATGTATTTTTATCCATTTAATTGAATGTGACATGTATATGACTATTTAATGATAAAAATATATATTACCTTAATTGAAGAAGGAGTTTTACACTGTTTAAAAGTTAAACTCTTATCATATAAAGGTAAAGCTAAAGAAGGACATTTGTGACTGCTAATTGATTTGTTCAGTTTGCAATAATCCCAGGATTTTTGTTATAAGTTTAGATATAAATATATTAGTATTTGATAATACTGTAATTAAAAAGCAGCGGTTCATTTAATTTGTGCGGCACCTATAGATATGTGAAAATCTCATAAAATAAGTATGTTGACTAGATTTATATCACTCGCTTGAGCACCGCAATCCTACTTTACGCACTTGCTCAGCATGTACTATCTCACTAACTCACCTTTTTTTTTCCAGTGTATTATAAAAATAAAAAAAATAGAGCATCAGGTGCTCAAGTGAGTAATAAATAAAAGTGAGTAATTAGAGTGCTCTAACACAAGTGAATATATGTATGGTTAAGTGATATTAATAAATAAATAAGTATTATTTGCAAGTATTTTATACATATTTTCAAAAATAATTCCTACCGCCTTGCTCCACATAGCCTCATGACTGTTCTATAAAAAGTTTATTGGCAATACTTAGTTTGTTTCAGAGATTTTGTTAGAATGAAAAGATCGTATGTGACAGTGATGACGTACAATTGACCAAAAACATATTTGTCAGTTTTCTACGGTACAATATATTTTTCAGTTTATTGAGTGTAAAGAATATCTGGGTTTGGGGATTGAGAAGAAAAGAAATTAAATATATATAACTTAACGGGAAGGTCTCTGTTACATATTGCGTGCCCGGATTTCCGACTCTTATTTATCGTTTTGTGCTCTCTGTTTTGATATTTTGGCCTTAAACTATCAATAGAGTGGTTTGCGACTTGCAAGGGCGAAGTCCCCGAAACATGCCGTGCAAGTAATTCCAAACCTTTTGTTTCGACCTTTTTTAACTTCCTATTTTTAATAGAAATTTCTCGACAGGATTACCTCAATAAAAGCGGATTGATCTGGATGAACTTTATCTATAATATTAAGAATTCAAAATCTCAAGAGTTTTCGTAGAGAGGAATAGTGTCATTTGCCGGTTCAAGTATTTGAAAGTCTAGAGCCCGTTTCATTTTGATTTATAGTTTTTATTTTTAATTTTTAAGATTTTATAAAAAATATATTAAAAATTGAAAATGAAAATTAAAAGTTAGATTTTATAATTTTTACAATTTTTAATATTTCCTTCATAGAATCTAAAAAATTAAAAAATTAAAAATAAATATAAAAACTAGAAACTGAAATTAACCATATACTTAGACTTCCTCATCTAACATTTCTTTTTTTTTTCAATATTTTATACTTTGTAAAATGGGGAATTATATGTATTGTTTCAAAAATTGGTGACCTCACACCAAGGAGAAAAAGAAAATGAATGATTACCATAAAGATAATGTTTACCAATAACTCTTTTCTCTTGAGATTTTGATTTAATTACACATTATGAAACTTTTTTATATATGGAACTATAACTATTTAATTTTGGTCTCTAAAAATAACATACATTTTTTGTGGTCTCTTTCAATAAAAATGGTGAACAAATTAAATGTTTTTCTATATCTCGATAGATTTATTTTTTTATTTGTATTTTTATTAAGAATTAATTTAAACTATTTTAGAAATCTTCGAAAATATCGAGGATTTACGCTTTTTTTTTTGTCTATAAATCTCTCTGGAAGATTTTATTGCGATTTGCACTTGAAAATGACACTAATAATACCTGACGTTGATAGCTTTTATTGACTTTTCAAATCATACAAAAATACATAATAAATAATATAATGCTGAGGAGAAGAAGGTTTGATGGGCTTTGGCTACTTCGCTCATAATTCATTGTGAGATGATAGGCTTCAGCACGTGCTACGTCAAATTTCCCATCACTTGTCGAGGGAATCATGAATCATAAATAAATAGTTAGCCAATAACAATGTTAGTTGTCAACAAAAGAAACAATTATATATTGTTAATGGTACAGGAAGGAAAATCATGATTCCATTAGATAATTTCTGGTTCGCGTTATTTGAAATTATGGAGAAATTTTTTTCTACAATATGTAAGTTTAAATATATATTTTATAATAAGGTTTTTACTTTATTCATGAATGTTGATATCCCTTATATAATCAATAATTGTAATTTAATTTTTAATTGATAAATTTTAAAAACTTAAATTAGTGGGACACATAACTTATTCTTAGTTATAAATAATTAAAATATCTGGATACTTAAATTTTATAAAGGACTAGAAAAAAATCTTTTATAATTATAATAAATTTTGATTTTGATTCAAATAAAATTTTATCTATTTTTGTTTTTTGTAAAAAAAAATTGATTTTAGTCACTTTTCCATTAATATAGTTGTTATTTTGTTAGGTTTGTTAATATATATAAAGACAAAAAGATTAGTAAACTACTTATAAAGATAAAAACAAAATTTTCAACATAAGATTATCAAACTTTAGAACCAATTCATAAACTTTTGTGACTTTTGCATTTTAAATAAAGTTAAATTGTTTGAAAACTCAAATTTTATATGAGCAAATATGGGTAAACTCATGCATTTATTATTTTAGTTAAAATTAGATCTCTCAATTAATAAAATATGGAACTTCACAAGAAATACCTTTAAGTAGACCTTCTAAGATTGAAGATATGATAACTTAATTTTTTATGATTTACATTTATATTTCATATTTTATGACTTGTATTTGTTTTATTATGATGATGTGAGTGATTTTTATATATATTTATTTTATTATGAATTTATTTTATTATAATTAGATGTTATAAATATATCATTAATATTATTTTTAACCAATTAAACTTACAAGTCTGACAACCCATAAGTTATAAATAATTAAATATATATTTTTAAATACTTATTCGACCAGCATTCAAAGTAACAATAAACAAAACCAAAATAAAAAAATATATCAAAACTATATATATTATGATCTAAATTAGAATTTTACTGTATTTTCGAAAACTAAAAATATATTGAAGTCTCATATTTATTATCCTCATACACTGAAAAAAAAATTGTAGTTAAATTTTTAATTTTATCATTTAGAATTCGTGATTAATTCAAAAATATGGTATTAATAGAGTGATATAATTAATTGTTAAAAATTAAGTAAGAGTATTTAATTTTACCAAAAAATTTATAAACAAACCTTTATTGTATTTTTTTTTGTTTAATTAATGTATAGGCCCCATAATTTTACTTAATATTTAAATAGCTTCCAATGATTTAATAATTTGTAACCAAATTCCTATATTGTAAGTTTTTCTTTTAATAATCAAGTCTATAGAGCAACTTATCATTACAAACTTAAAAAACAGCAATCAGCTAAATGTATAATTGACTACTAGTAGGACTTGCCCACTTTATATCAAAAGCATCTAAATTTTAATTTTTGTTACGGTGAATTGTTTGGGGACTTGATTATAATGACTTTCACAATTTAGGAACTTGATGATAATTTTTAAATTATTGGGATATAGTTTAAAATTTGATAAAAATATAAGAACTTTCATATTTATTAAACCTTTTTTTCCATATCTTGCCAAAACGACAATCATGATTGTTTGGGTGTTCAAATGGAGTCGGCCAATTAAAATAAAAAAATTCGAAAACAGATTAAATTGGTTTTCTTGGTTTTTAGTTTTAATTATCGAGCTATTTGGTTGGCTCCGGTTGATAAACTCATAATAAACTGAACCAAACTGAATCAACTTTATTGCACAAGACTAATATTATATGCTTACTGTTATATGATATTGACAAAATTACCCTCACTTTACTAACCCTCGCTTTACTAACTCTAAGCGCTCCACACTCTCCGAACATGAACTCATTCTCCTCTTCTACGTGTTGCACTATTTCTCATTCACTCTCGCTGGTCTCTGAGTTGTTGGCCGCTCCACCACCATACCTACTACTCAACATTAGCGTTGGCAATAGGGCAAGGCGAGGAGTAGTCCCTCACTTCTTACCCATGCCTTTAGAGTTTTCTCCGTCCCCATTCCCATTCTCCGTGTTGGGAAAAAATTATTCTCATCTCCATTCCCCATAGTGATCCATGAGGAATGAAATTGAAACAACCCAACACCAACTATCATTAATACAATACTAAGGGTGAGTGTATTTTTCAGAATTTTCAATTTTTTTTTAATAAATTTTGAAAAACTGAAAATTAAAACTGAAAATTAAAAATTCAAAACAAACAGCCTAATTTTCTATTTTGCAAATAAAAGCCAGATGCTTTTGCTCCTTGAATTTTAATAAAACCCAACTTTATCCTTTAGTTAATTAAGGCTTTTATTTTTTATTGTTTTGATAAATATTTATGTTCATTATAGTCATTTTATATTTTGAAAATCACTTTATAATATATTTACTAAACACTACTTCAGTGGGTCTTGCTTATTGAGAGCAATTTTTGCATTATTTTACCAAATAATGCTACTATGACTTTTTGATAATAGTTTTTTGAGAGTCTTAATTAAGAGTTCAACAGTTCTAGAGCCACAACAATACCAAATCAACCCTAAATACCGTTATAATCTTTATCATTGAACTTGAGTTCCACTTCCATTTCCATAAAAAAGGGGAGTACAAAAACTAATTACAAGTCATAACAATTGCAACTATAAGTAATCTAGTATTAAAGAAACTTTTATCTCAATATCATCAATAATATCCTCAAATATTATGTTTAATTTAATAGATTAAAAAGTAAAAAAATTTAAAATAATTTAATTAAAAAAATAAGATTTTAATTTTTTTTATTCATTAAATAATTTAAAAATTATTAGAACTTTTTTTCAAAAAATATTCAATCAATACTGTAAGAAACGTGTCATCAAAACTAATAGAGTTTAATAAATTGAGAATAGAGCACTATCATCTTTTCACCTAATGAAAAAAATTAAAGTGATCAACCAATACATAAAATTTAGTCCGAAAAATAATGTCTAACAAAGTAATCACTTAATAGCAAATATATATTTGATATAAATTAGAATAAATCCCAATTTTATTCTCTATGAAAATAATATTAAACAAATTAGTTCCTAATATATATATATATATATATATATATATATATATATATACTTTTTAATCTCTCAGAATTAAAAATATAAAAAAAACTAGTCTCCTATCAATATTTCAATGGATATATTTATTTTGTTAGTACTTTTATCAAGGACCAAATTTAATCTATTTTTATAAATTATTTGAAATTAATTTGTATTTTTAAGTTATAAAAGAGAAAAAATATTTTTTTCTAAAGACTAATTTATTTAATATTATTTTTATAAATAATGAGGACCAAATCAAAAGTTTACTATTAAAATTATTAAGTCCGATCGTGATAATCGAGGGAATCTCCGATTCAGCACTGTCAGTTTTCTCAATCTCATCACTCTTTATCTTATTTCATTATTATTTTTCTCTTCAATTTCTAATAACAAATATCCACTCGCAATGGATAAAAAAAAAACATCCACTTGCCACTGGGATCTCGAGAGATTCACAGAATGTCTTGACATACAGATTAATGTAGGAGAAGAGTATACATTGTAGAGTTTTATCAAAGAGGGAAAAAGAGTCTACCCACTAGTAAAAAAAAGTTTGAAAAAAAAAAAGTAACTATAGACTGGTCAATATTGTATATATAAAATTATTCATGTGTTTCATTTTAATAACTTAAGATTTTGAAAGAAATATTTTCATGGACGATTTTAAGATTCTTATTGACCCAATTCTTTTAAATAAAATAATTAAATTTCAATACAATATAAAATTAATTTATACATTATCCATACTTCAAATATAAAAGAGTCATTCACATAAATAATATATTAAATATAAAATTATTAATATATAATTTGCACATTATTCATACTTCAAGTGTGAGATAATCATTCACATAAATAGTATATTGCATATAAAATTATTAATATATCTCAATTCAATAGTTTAACCTTTCAAGTGGGATGATATCACGACAATACATACCACTCATTAGTTAGAAACTCATGGCAAAAACTGTTATAGATTAATCAGTGTTATATTAGTCATCGTGATACTCACCAACCAATAATAACATCAACTCATTCAAATATATATCTTTTAAAATTTCACTGTTTGATAGTTAGTTTTATTTTTATGTACCCATGGTGCCAGATATTGTTACAATATGATCTCTTTATTTATTCTTACATCAATAATTAAATTTTATATTTATAATTTAAAAAATCATATAAATAGAGTAATTTAATTAGATAAAGTATAAAACATTTTGATACTATGTATAGAAATCAAACTTTGATAATTATGATAAAGTCACAATTTATATAAAGATTACAAATTTTATCATATAGAATGTCATGACCCGATTTGGGAATGTGATCGGCACGCGTTAAATCTTATTCCCACGAGCTCGTGACCTCTAAGTTTCTCTATATGCAAAGCTTAAATCATAAAATTCATTTTCAACCATAATTTCATATCTAGCATAAATAATTTCTCTTTTAAATTTAAATCATCATAATTAGTTTTATAATTAAACTTTGAATGAGTCATAATACAACATATACTAAACTGTTCTTTTGTAGAGATTCAAAAACCATGAAAGCTATAATCATGTAAATATAATATAATCTGATTTATGATAAAACAAAATGTAGAACATCTCTATGGTCTAGGTTTGTAATGACATTGGAGCACTCTAAAAACAACAAAAGGGCACTTCACTCCAAGTGAAGCTCATCAATTGATACTCTTACTCGGAAAGGAGGTGGTTAGAATACCCGCAGTGACTTTATCTGTAATGGGAGAAAGAAGAAGGGTGAGTTTCATCTAAAACTTAGTGAGTGAATTCTCACCTTACCCCCTTCATGGGACAACAACAGGAAGTATAAAATCATAATAACAACAATAATAAAAACATGATAATAATAATAATAATAATAATAATAATAATAATGAAAATAATAAACAAACGCCAAAGCATTCTTCATATTTATATATATATATATATATATATATATATATATATATAATAATTGTTTCTATCAACTGAAAAATAATGTCCATCCCTAGCGAACATTAGCTCATATCTATAATCTTACGGTCCTTGGCAAGCTTTGAACACCTAACTAGATCTCTTTTCCTGGGATTTCCGCCATGGCTATTTAAAGGGATTGCTTCCATAGTTTATAATATTACCTTCATAGTTGTTTAATATTGTTGCCTCCATGGCGTTAGACAAATCTCATCATCCATAACTCAACGAAAATAAATAAAACCAACAATATTGAAAATTTTATAACTAAAGGGTGGGTGTTTAATCCCTGTGGACATGAGCCCCTAAATTCTTAGTATTTTGAGAGTTCTGGATTCATACAACTCTAACAATTTTATTTAGCATAAGTGTGATGAAATCATGTCAAAGGATTACCCACTTGTAGGCATTCTAATTTTCAGTCTCAGAATATGTATCTGCAGTTGCTATGAATCATATTGAATTCGTACCTCTTGGTACCATAAACTGAAATTCTAAATTCGTATCTTAACTAACATATTATCATAGTTTAGATAACTCTAATATCGTACTTCAAAACCAATAGGGTACTAAATCATGAAAGCTCTGAAACTATAATAACATAGGCTTTCAAAAGCTAATTTATACTTTGCTCTATATATTTATTTTATCTAAAACTCTATGCTAAGCTCTCTTTGGATTTAAAGATCTATCATATACTTATACTTTACTCTTGAAATCATTGTAGTAATTCATAATCTCTAAATAAGATCACATTCATAATCTAGCTCTTTATTAAAAACTATTTTAGTAACAAATGGTTCCATGAGCCTTTTAAAATATATAATTCATGTTCCTTGAAAATCATAATATCACGATTCTTGTCACTACTTGATTTGGATTGTGACACATAATCTCATAAAATCGAAAAAACCAATAATAATTTATAATCTCTTTAAAATCATCTCTAAAATCATATAACAATGCTACAATGTAAGGAAAATAACCCTAATGACTAAAATAAAGGTCATAGGATTAAACCCACTTCATAGAGGGGGAGAACAAGAGACGTCAACACCAATGGAGCTTTGTGGAGCTGAATGACATCAAAGTCTACCATAACAATTATAAAACTCAAGATCAATCTTTAGATAACTCTAATATAAGCTCTAACAACATTGGA
>JAMLFY010000006.1:31250295-31294295 GCA_030441495.1 Dalbergia oliveri | reverse complement strand
CCGTCCCAGCTTCTAAAAGAAGTTAGAAACCTCGTTAGAAAGCAAAAGTAGTTTATGAAGATGGACTCAGAACCTCTATTTACAATAGTCTCTGAACTACAAAAGTGGCTCTAACATAGCAGAGCTAGTCTTCTAGGCTATTTCCAAGACATACAAAGAAAATCAACACATGTCACTAGGAAAACAGAATCAAGGGCAACGGTCTAAATTGAAGATCAAGTATAAAAGGAGGTCATGTGCTTACAATGAAAAATATTTTTGGCTGAAATGCTTGCAATCTTTTTCAAGAACATAAGAACCCTCCTTCATCTTCTGTAAAGCTATTACTACTTGTAATTAGTTTCCGCTTCTATAAAATTTTCTTTCTAAGTTTTTATTAGATAACATTTTCTTCCTAAGAATCGTTAGAAGAATTCATTCAAGTTTAAGCTTATACACCGTTTTATTCTAAGAAAACTTGAGTGTTTATTAGTTGGAGTGAACCAAACCTTCAAATATCCTTATACCCTAATCCAGTGATCATCATGAGTTCAAGCTTGGAAAGATTAGTCAAAGACTTCGTGAGTGAGTGAGCTCTGGTCATGTGAGATAGCTTGAGAGCTGTTGAAAGACTATCTGACTTTCTCAGTGTTGAGAAAAGGGTTAATTTAGTGGAACTCAACATGTTGTTGAGAACTAAATGTAGGTAGGTTGGTTGAACCAATATAAAGACACCTTGTGCAGGATCTGCCTTGTAATCTCTTTTACATTCTGTTATGTATTTATCTTCAATGCGTTTCTAAAAAATAGCTTTTAATTAGTTTCTTATTTTTATTTTAGTTTAGAAAGTTACTTTCCAATACTCACTGATAATATTTTCACTGCACTTCAAGTATACACTGAATAGTATTTGTTTACAAGTTTTAGAAACAAAAAAGAAAAGAAAAGTGAAAGCACGATTCAAACCCCATTCATGTACTTTTCAACCTACATATGTCTAACATTATTTGTTAGGCATCAATATTAATAACATAAAATCATTTTATAACTAATTTCTTTTGTTATTAGAAAAAAATTTAACCAATTTTGAGGCTAAAGTCTCGTTATAAAAATCTAAAAAAATTTATTAGATGAAAAAGTTAACATGAAAATTATAAAACTGACAATATATAAAACTGAAAATTAAATTATATTATCAGATAAAAAAATTAATATTGCATATAAAAAATGAAATTTATATTATACTTTAAATTCATAATATATTGCAGCATATTGATTTTTGTTTTGGCCATGAAGTGTATTTTTTTCTTAAATCACATAGTTGCTTGTGGGACATGATCAAGATGATTTTGCTATATCCTGATTTGATCAGGCACAATTCACAAAACACGTCGGATTGCAATTGATCAAAGAAATAATTAAAATATCCAAATAAGAACAAAAAATAGTAGGCTTAAAATTCCACCCTCTCTACTGTTGCGGCAATGAGATGAAGCTTTTTTTTTTGGATACAGTACATGAGCTAGAGAAGCACCATGCATTGATGCTGCATATTTTTAGATAGTTTACTATAAGTTTTCGGACTTCATGTTAGAACTCGCATTCTTATAATGGCACCACTTATCTCTGTGCTTCTTTTTAAAAAAACCACATACCACATTTTTAGGAGAATGGGGGAAGAAAGAAGTAATGGGCATTCTAGAGGAACCAAACAAAACATGATGAAGGCCAAAATACAAACCATTAAATTAAAATATATCGCCATTTTTATCAAAAAATTAAAAAAAAATGAATATTTCCCAGCTTCATCGGTTTAGAGATTAATTACCTATATACACCAATTTTTGAGTTATAGCAATTCGTTTCACTGTGAAACGAATTAAAACACCCACTCGCTAACACTTAAACGAATTGTTCATTGCCTCTATGCTTAATACGGCCAAAAGTGCGCCGATTTATGCGATCAAGTTGCACTTGCAGATGGCCAGCGCAGGCATTGTAGGCCATAATACGACCAATAGTGCGCCGATTTATTTCAGTCTGCAGCTGAAAATAGTGCAGCGTAGGCTTTCCAGCATGTAATTCGGCCAACAGAAGTCCTGAATTGCATTTTTAATGAACAGCTAGTCGAATTACATATTCGCACCACTGCCAGCTGAATTGTGCAC
The DNA here is from genome assembly GCA_030441495.1 of Dalbergia oliveri. Taxonomy (NCBI): domain Eukaryota; kingdom Viridiplantae; phylum Streptophyta; class Magnoliopsida; order Fabales; family Fabaceae; genus Dalbergia; species Dalbergia oliveri. Next base: position 31,292,148 of record JAMLFY010000006.1, on the reverse strand, counting down.
TGCGGACCACTATAAAAGCGAGGTCTTTTGTGGACCTCGCCGTTTATGTTTGTTTGTTGTGTGAAAATTTTGAATTTTCTAAGAGTTATATTACATGGAGCAAAATAATCTATATCATCAGGATGTGTGGACATATTTTTGTAAATTTAAATGCCTAGGTAATTCTTTTAGCTTAATAGTATACTTTATTTATTTGGTACATGATAATATATTTATTTAAGTAGTATATTTTTTTTTGTTTGGGTGTATATTGTATTTTTTATTTGAATAATGTAGTTGATTTATTTTCGTTTATGTAGTCGTAGGAACTGATTAGTTGAAGTATATTTAATCTTTGTAGTTGCTTAAATTAATTACTTGAAAAACTTTAATAGGAGTAAACAAATTTTCTTTAGTCTATAAATTTATGTTGGTTTATAATATAATATGTATGAAACTAGTTACTTGAAATTTAGTTTAGTAATAAACTATTTTTTTTTGTAGTCTATAAATTTAGTTTAGCTTATAATATAATATGTATGAAACTAGTTACTTGAAATTTAGTTTAGGAATAAACTAATATTTTTTGTAGTCTATAAACTTAGTTTAGTTTATAATATAATATGTATGAAACTAGTTACTTGAAATTTGGTTTAGGAATACACTATTTTTTTTTTGTAGTCTATAAATTTAGTTTAGTTTATAATATAATATGCATGAAACTAGTTGGTGGAAATAATATAGTTTATGTAATATGCATGAAATAATTTCTTGAAATAATTTTAGGAATAAAATATTTTTTTTGCAGTCTATAAATTTAATTTAGTTTATAACACAATATGCATGAACAGATGTTCAGGATATATAATTTTAGGAGTACGTCAATTCTTTTTGTAGTCTGCAAATTTAATTTAGTTCATAATATGCATGAAACTAGTTGGCGGAAATAATTTAGGAATAAATTAATTTAGTTTATAAAATGCCTAAAACTAATTGCTTGAAATAATTTTAGGACTAGACTAATTTTTTTGTAGTCTATAAATTTAATTTAGTTTATAATATGCATATTTAATTAAATTTGTTTAGTTTATGGATTTTAATCTATGGTAAAAAGATATATTAAAAATTATTTAATTTCTTTTGTGAGCCTAATAAAGTTGCGTGGTTAATCTGATTTTACATGTGTTCAGTGGATCGACATATTGAGCCTTACCTGATTCAGGCTGGGTTTTGGTATGCCACATAGATCCCTTTTTATGAGTATGATAACGCATTGCTTTCGGCCTTTGAGGAGCAATGGCGCCCTGAGATGCACACATTTTGCTTGCTTGGGGAGAATGTACTATCACGTTATAGGATGTATCCCACCAGCTTGGGCTTAGAGTTGATGGTGACCTGGTTAGTGGCCACGGGCAATGGGTTGACCATATTGGAGAGGATATATGGGTCATATGCGAGCGCTTGCTTGGACTGTGCCATCAGAGGATTCCGAAGGTGTTATAAGAATATGCTTTCCATGTCATGGCTCAGGAATCCAGTGTACCAGCTAGGTCCACAAGACATCAATGCTCGAATCTTAGGTTAGACGAGCATATATTTTGATGCTGATTGGAAGGGTGCTACTTGCTGATGAGTCATCAACTAGGGTCCATCCATGTGAGATATCTGCCATTGTTGGAGGACTTTGCATATTGTAGGCCTAGCTGGGGTTCTGAGGACCTGTGCATACTATACCAAGGATTGATCCGGGCATGTGGCATGCTCTCCATAGATCTCGTTGGATGTCTAAACCTTCTATAGTCTTGGATTTGGTATAGGTTGCCAAAGCTTATGCCCAGAGTGGATGATGGTATTTCCTTTCACTAAGGAGGTATGACTATTTTTTTGTGATTTTTGGTTTTTGCTTTGTTTCTGATTTGATTATTTTTATACCTTATTTAACCAAAGCAAGTAACAATAAGTAAATGTAAATATTTTCAGGTGGCGTGGATGTAGGTGTCTGCCAGACCTTTGGACATGAGTACAAATGTTTAGGATGTGCATTGACCTATTGACGTATCATGATGTGAGTTTATTGGATTTCGTGTCATTATCCATAGGTTACAAATTATTGGTTGAAAAAATTAATGACTGTGATTCATTACTATTCATATGGACTCCGATGACAATCAGGAGGTCCAACATGTGACAGGATTGGGTTTATGAGGAGTCACGCATCTGGCATCTGAACTTCCCTCCTTTACTTCCCCATAGTTGAGTGACACCAGGTGGATCATGTGCTAAGGTAGTTGGGTGCACAGCCCATCCGAGCGAGCCATTGGACATTGATGGCTTGATCTACGGATGCTCGTGGACAGGCACCTTGGTGGCTGAACAATTATGGTGTTTGGTATAATTTGTGGGATAACACGAGATATATGCCTATCCAGTGGTGGCCCAGTTGAGATTCCCATCACGGGAGTACTTTGCATGGTCCTGTAGAGTTGCACGTAGAAGCTTGACCCCTAATGTCCAAGCACATACGTATTTGCTCAACGATGCACTTGTGCATGTGCCCTGGTGTTGGTTCCACCATTGCCCGATCATGTCCTTGATAGGCAGCCGACCCAACAAGCTCGTGTAGGGACCAAAGTTATACGTGCCCAACCACGACAAGCTATTAGGATGATGGTGATTTTGGTGATGGAGGTCATGACGGCGATGACAGTGATGATGGTCAGGAGGCGAAGACGGTGATGGTGGCGGGGTTGGTCATGGTGGCAAGGATGATGCACATGGCAGATTTCACCCGGGTTGGGATAGCATCAAGCTAGCACGATGGAGCACTTCCCATATGGTTGAGGGTAATACTCAGATTTCATATGATTTTCACTCGATATTCCAACCACAATTTCAAGCCTTGAGTCTAGCTCACAGCCTGTTCCACATGCACAACATCATGATGACCATGGATGTGAGTGGACCTATAGAGACCTTGATGCTATTTACCTTGCATTATCACTCTCTGATCAGCCTTCTATTGGTTTCATGATTCCGCAAATGACAGGGGACTCTGCTCCCTCCATGACTCATGAATTTGATTTAAATGTTAAACCATCGAGGCAGTCGATATCTCTCTGTATGGTAGTCTTTCGCTGCATGTGGCCTCCTCTATTCCGACTTTTGATATCTTAGGTGGCACTCCACCATCAGCCCACATAAACAGGGGGAGCCTTCACAGTCTGGTAGGAGATCATGCGGATGATCAGTGCCTGATGCTCATTAGGCCCAGAGACCTTGCGTGAGATCCGTCTTGTTCATTGTTACACTTGGAGGGCATATTGGAGAGCCCATTCAGCATAGGCCCGACTGCTAATCCTTCCCTTCATGAGTTATATCTGTATGTAAATGACTTTTACTTTAGTTGTAATTAAAATTCTCAAATTTTCCTATTATATGAACTCTTAAGTTACATCTGATTTTTTTTAAACTTTTCCAGTGTGATGGACAACCTCTTGCAACGAGGCTAGCATACCAGGATAGCGATGACATTTATTGTGTGTAAATGCTTATTATTATTTTTTTTGCACGGTTGTCATGTGTATGTTAAAATGACACTTGTTTACTTGTGTTACTTTCATGAGTTAGTTATTACTGTTATCTCGCATCATGTAAGTAATTGCCATAAGAAGCTGGTCAAAATATAACCAAAACATAATAGTAAATAAACTCAATTAAAATATAAATATTGAGAATCAATAGATAAACTCCCATAAAATAGAAATATCATATGACAATAAATAAAAACTATTGCGATCCTCTTGCCTAACTCCAGGTGGACCCTAAAACCTGAGGGCATTAGCACTCTGTGACCTACCTGCTTGCATAGGCCGCAACACTTTCCATGACCAAACTCAACTTCATCCATTTTATTGCGAATTCTAGTTGAAACCGGTCGCCTCTTTCACTCGTCTAAGATCGGATTGGGTCGAACTCGAGGACCGTTGTCCTGTGGCCAAAAAGTTTCATGCGAAAGGGTTCAAACTCCATCCTGTAGGCATTGAAAACATTCTGCAAGCTATACACATCATCAACAAAAGAAGTCCAATCAAGGTGAACCTTTGGATATCCGCACGCTACAAGTACATGACAGCATGGCTAACGAAGGGCTTGAAAATGCCCGCAATCGCACTAATGCTCCCTAAGTCTTACTCTAAGTTCCTTGCCTAGAATTCCCAATAAAATGGGCCTCTTGTACAACAAATGAGTGATTGGATCTTGAAAAATTAGTAACAAACATAGTACTCGCCCCTGCCTATTGATGTGAATCGCTCGTAATAGGGCTTTCGAGTACCTTGCACTGAGCTGTAATTTGGGCCTCAATCGCCTCCTTTCGGACAAATAGGGCTGCAAGACGATAATAAGTTGCTTTAACTAAGGCAATTGTTGGAAGATTATGGACTCCCTTTAAAATAGCATTAATGCACTCTGAGATTAGTTGTCATGTGACCATACCTTCGGCCTTCATCTCTGTTGTGTCCACTTTTCAGGGGAATTCTTTGCACCCATTCATCAAATTCAAGGTGGAAACCCTCTAGGAACCCATAATAATGATCAAACTCTGCTTGTGTCTTTGAATATGCTGCATTTACTAGTGCTCGCTTTGCATCTTTGTCCTTCAATTTAAGTGCAAAATTTGAAAAAATGTTATACAATAAACATGGCAATTAGACTGTCAAGTTGAATCTTTCTACCAACCTCAGCGCCAATTCTCTTAAGGTTGGCCCACTTGTCACATTATATGCATTTACTTCTGTGAGATTTTCATTAACCACTGCACTTGGCATCGAAATAATTTGAGAAGGCTGAGCTAAAGACATTTCATCAAATGCTTGAATAGGAGTGCTACTATCAAAGTTTATCTGCAACTCCCCTAGAGCTATGAATACCTCCATAACATGAAGTTCAGAAATTGGTTAAGACAATCAAATATCATCCTCAAGTCATCGTCACTTTCAATCCTGCAACTCCCATACCGAATTGCACCTTGCCTAATCAACATAGGTAGCCGATACATCATTTGAACTATTTCTTTATCTCTTGCGTGCAACTTGTAAAGAATTTTGGCATGAAGCTCAGAAAGCGTCATGGATGAACGAACATGATAAGTAGTGGAATTGGACAGCAAAATTGAAATCCATTTTATGACTTTTGAATTATCTCAGTTATGATGAACAAGCATGAAAAATCTTCCTCCATTTTTTTTCTCACCCACTCAGTCACCAAAAAAAAATTCCAACGAATTCCTCTCACATATGCTTCTCATCCGGTATTCATTTGAGCTATTTTTATGGGAGCTATTTTTATGGGCAATGCGAAACACTAAAACGTTTAACAGGGGGTGAGTAAGGGACATAATTTGGCTAACAGTAGGCCGATTTGTGTGCAGTATTTAACAGCTGGTCAATTTAGTCAGTGTAATTCAGTCAACAGTTAGCCATTTTGCATGATTAATACGTCTACATGTACACCATTTTACTATTAACACAGAAATGGTGTATATAGGTAAATAATCTCACAGGATGGAAATCCGTATATATTTATTTATTTTTATTTTTTTCCATAAAAAGCTAAATATGTCTACAAAGAAAAATTAAAACCGAGTGTAGTGGGTATTTTGTTGTCTAGTCATTCAAACATGACTTGAATACAAGGTAAAAAGTATCTTCATTGTACCTTTTTTTAAGATAGTTCATCAAGATACTCACCAAAAACTATGGTGATAAAGATTACATCAAGTCATGATATGAATACACACAAAACATACTCGAACTAGACCTATAAACCACACCTCAGCACATGAAGCCTAGCAATAAAACAAACCTCCTATAAATAACACATAACTTCCTAATAATTTTATAGCTATAATCTCATAACTAACCATTCACCCCAAAATACGAAATATAGCCCCTTAGGTCTCACCCTTCTGATTGATAGAGCAAGGGTACTACAACTTGTTACTTTCCAACTTTGCCTCTATTGTATTGTATTGCACACCAATAAAAACTTCACATGATTAGCATTGTTGGGCTCCCATTTTAATTGCATAGCCACCTTCATCATGCCATCCCAACCATTGAAAGATGAACAAATATTAATACTTGCCACTATACTGCTAAAGACCATTATCCTCGCTACACAAAAATATGTTTTGATGTGAAAAACCACTATAGTAGAAAACTATGGTGAAAAAAAGAAAGAGGCAATATGCATGAAAATAGTCAAGTGAACTTACCTACTAAAAGAGAGACAAATCTATTAGCAAACAAAAGTTTCCTCAGCCCCAAACAAATAGCTGATGTTCACAATATTGGCTAGAGCTAAAGTCATTTAGCATCTTGTAATAATAAATATTAGTATCACTAAAGACTGTATTAACATTATTCAGCATCTTACCTTAAGTTAGTAATATCAAATTCAGTCAACTATAAAAATAAACACAATTTGTATTTGTACACCTAATTAACTAACAAAAAGAATTCACTAATAGCACTAACATCACAATAATTAATTTGAAACACCTTAAGTTGGTAAAAAGTATTACATTTGCATACATGCCTTCTAATTGTTGTGAAGCCAACCTCAAAGAAGCTACCCTCACAAAAGTTTGAATACAAAACATGAATGAAAGTGCATTAAGTGCATTCACTTCAAGGAGACAAATTATTTTCATAAGAATAAACTCATTCACTCGTACTTTAAACAATCATACATAAAAAAAAGGTTTATATCTGTAGGTTCTGACATTGAAGTTGTGAAATTTTGTTAATATAGCTAGAGACCTTATTATGCCTTGAAATTTTTATAAGATCTCATTGATACATTGAATTATCTCTGAAAAATAGTTTTGCTTTGTTTTGATCATGTTTGATAATTTAACCATAATTTTCTTTAGAATTGAAATTTTGACAGCATACTAGATTGGCTAAAAAGATGATAAAATGTCTATGATTTGATCTCATTTATGTTATGTGAAATTATTGATGATGCTAGGCACATGTAGATGTGAATATTTATTACAATTGCTTATATGTGAAAGAAAAGCATAAGATTATATTTCTTGGTTGGAGAAAGTAAATCCAACCTATAAAGAAACCTGACTAGGAATAGGTCTTGTGAGAATTGGAGAAAGTAAATCTAATGATCATGTATAGGAAGGAGCTCAATCCTAAAAGGCGTCTATTACCCTATAGTGGTCAAAGCCACAGTGATCGAGGGCTAAGACAAGTTGAAGTAGCAATTGTCCTAAGTAGTCCTTTATCTTATGTGCTAAGTGAATGATTTTAGTATCGATATCTAGGCCAATATGTTTAAGTTGATAACCAAACAATATATGTTGCATATGATGATGCATATATATTAAAGAATTGAATACTAAAAGGAACCTTTTAAGGATGATTTTGAACTTCAAAATGAACCTTTGATATTATTGTATGATTACATTTTTAATAAACTGAGTGACTGGATGATAACAATGACATGGATTTTAATATATATTTTGGGATGCCCTATTGAGAATTTTATGATTCTCACCCTATGTTTTGTGTTCCAGTGTCATCTCCAGATTACTCAGGGAGATATAAAGCAGCCACCATAGAAGAATTGACATGTAGTATCCCTATAGTTGAAGTCTCTTTTGCTTTTATTTTGTTATGTATATATGTTTGTAATTATATATATATATGAAAGCTCATAGCAGAGCCTTTTTGTATTTAGATTTAGATTTAATGAATACTTTGCTTCCTTTTTCACTTGTTTTATAGAATTACAAATTAGTTACTACATGAACTAATTGAAATTGCTATAGATACTTAAGTAAGGCCCGCTGAATTATAAGTAACAACCCAAAGTCTAATGTCATGGCTTACGATGATGTTATACTGGGAGGGTGTTACATTGGTAGGTGTGAAAAAGTTGGTTTTCTTGTTGACTTCTATGTATTAGACATTGAACAAGCTCTAGAAAGCAAGCCCAGATTATATTGGGGAGACCATTGTGATACAGGTACAGAGTATAAGGACGTTTGCAGCCTTAGTTTGAACTCTCGGCTAATTTGGCTAAGTGAGGATCCTACACCTCATTGGAGGGCTATATGATAGAACCATATTCTTGGAATGAAAGTCCCTAATGGTTCCTAGAGGGAAAATAAGTTGAAGGGTGATTTTTAATGAATTTTATCAAACCTTTAGTGTTTCGTTTTTAGCCTACAAGTTTAGAAAATCTCAGAAATTCTGATTTGAACTAAAACCCAAATTTTGGATTCTGATTGTTGGATTTTAATTTTTTAGATATTTTATTTGAATCAATGGATTTTTTTTACATTTATGTTTTAAAGTTAATGCATTAACTTAAAGTTAAGAAATGTAAATAAGTGAACCTCCTGAGACCGCCCCAACTCACCGGGGTTAGGAAAGGCCGTTGGAGAGAACCTTGGAGACCGCCCAGGCGTCATATGACCGCCCACAAGAGAGAGCGTCGAGCTGAAGAGGGACCGCCCATTTCAACGCAGCCATTCCACGCCGGTCATTTCACCGCAGAAAAGTTTATAAAATCCGTGTTTTGAACGCAGAACGCGTTCCTTCTTCTTCATCAATTTTCTTCTCTAAATCCATCATTTCCAAGCTTCAAGGTAAGATATGGTTAATTATGTCTTTATTTCTTCATAATCTTCATTTGGACCGATCATTTCTTTCATTGTTATCAGTCTCCTCCAATTTTGTTAGAATAAGGATAGAGCCCTTGAGATTATTAGAGTTTAATCTAGAGTTATAATTGCTCTATGGAGTTGTTGGTGCCATTCCAGTTCTCCATTGGTGGGGCCCACATACTCCCTTAACCTGAGTGATCCTATGATCCTTATGTTGATCATTAGTGTTAATTTCAGGAAATTATGACGTGGCTATATGATATTAGAAATGAAAGCATGAAATATATGTTTTTCTAAACTCATGGGACCATTATTGTTAAAATGATTTTTATTAAAGAGCAAGAGTATGAACATGATTATATTTAGAGATTTATGAAATATTATGATGATTTCTAGAGTAGCACAATTATATGATAGGGTTTTTAGAGAAATAAGATTTTTATGATACTCGAAGTATGGAATCAATATGATTCATAACAATTGCCAGACATATTCTGAGGCTTAAATTGGAATGCCTGAAGAGGCTATCCCTTGGGCATGATTTCATAGTCAAATTATGCTAAAGTCAGAATGTTACAGTCATATGAGACCAAAGCTTTAGAGTTTCAAGAGTTTTCATGTTTAAATAATTTTTTATATATATTAGAGATTTTATGATTTCAAGAATAGAGTTTTAGAGAAATGATTATAGATGTTGTAATGATTATATGAATTTCAGAATTTATTGATTTTATATAGAGCTTGTGAACTCTAGGATAGAAGACTTTGAGAAAAGATTTAGATTTCTGATTGAGTTAGACATGCTATAAAGAAGTGCTGTTTACTAATGTTAACCTTGGTATACCAGTCGCATAGGGAGAGAAATAGAAATTGGACCTAGTTAGGTGCCCTAGAGTTCAAGAGATATTGTTATGTCACATGAATTGGGCATAACCAGAGATTTGTTTCTCTAGAGTACGTTATTTATGTTTTAGAGAATATTTGATTTAAAAGCGTTATGTATATGTAGAAAATGATTTCTCAGAGAAGAATTTAGAGATGTTTTCTATGAATATAATTTCAGAGATATTGTACTAACTAGTCTGATGATTATATATGATTATTTATGTTCTTGATTGTCCCATGAGAGGTTATGGGTGGGGCTACTCATGGTTTTCATGAAACTCACCCCTCTCCCTTCTTCCATTACAATACGTTAGCTGAGTCCTTCTGATCCACCTTATTCCCAGGAGAAAGTTCCAGTTGCGAGCTTCACTTTGAAGTGAAGTATCTTTTGGTATTTTGTTTAGAAATATAGTGCTTCAGTGTACGTGATGCAGTCCTTGACCATAGAAATAGATTGACATTGATTTATCATGATTATTTTGTAATTACATGATTTCAGTTTTCATATATACTTTGTAGAGACTCATATATTTTGAGTCACAAGGATATGTTTAAGTTTGAGAAATGATTGTTTTCTATAGAGACTATGTTAGAAATGATTATGATATGCTATTAATGATGTTTATTAAATGGATTTAATATTAAATATGCATATAGAAAGACTCAGGGTCATGAGGCTTACGTGGAGATGGATTCCCTGTGCCTCACATGTTCCCATTTGTTGACAACCATTCCACATGACATTTCATAGATTGATGTGCCAGCTTACCAACTATGTAATTTGAGGAGTTAGTTCAGTTTATATCTTTGACCTTGATTGGGAGCAACGGGTGGAACTGAAGTTTTAAAGATTGATGCTTTCCTGGTCTTTCACAAAACCTCCTAGGTGACTCTACTCAAATTTTAGTTCATGCATTTAGATTCATCCAATGAATTTACATAGTGATTACCATGATAATTATGTGTGTCTTGCATGTACTAAGATCAATGCATGTTTAAATAGGAGTGCATTTAATAATTTTGATGACATTTTTTCCTGAAAATCCCACTCCCATTATACAGACATTGTGGACCCTATTGAACATGTTGATTTTGTGTTTCCTGATATTATGATCCTCCTTCTGCAAGTTTTGTGTAGTTAACCTTATTTCAGGTATTGCTACTCATGCAACGATTTAGGCAATAGGTCTTGGAGTGGAAACACCCCAGACCTCATTATGATTTTTATCTAGGTGATATGATAGGGGTTGGGATACCCCCCATGAGCATGCATTGATAGTGTATGTTGGTGTACAAGACTTGGGACTCATTGTTCCTTCAGGAACCATTGGACTTGATGATGTTTACCCCTTTGAAGGACTTAATTGTTCAACTTAGGACATTAAAGCAAAGTGCTGGGTGGAGATAACCCACCATGAGAGTTCTTCTTTACTTTTTTTTTCCTCTTTTACATTTATGCATTTTTACTTTTAGTTTTAAGTCTTGCATTATGTTTTATTTTATTTGTGTCTTACACTATTCCTTTGATACCTTAGAGGTTACATGCATATGCTGACTCCACATGCACTATATTGACTTGTTTGGCATTGACTTTATTTGTATTACATTCTTGGTGATTTATTATGTTGTTTGGATTGAGTACATGTGTTTTATTTGTGAGTTTTTGAGTCTATTTGATTGGCTTGGACTATCATGTCCACCCGTGTTTGTTCATGTGTGTTCCCTCTTTGGATTTGCATTCTAGAATTTGCTTAGGATCTTGTTTGAAAATATGTTCCCATCTATATGCTTGAAGGTGATTAATTTTTCTTATTTATAGCCACTGTATCTAATAGTCACCGTTTGCATATTACCATTGTTTAGCCCCTTTGAGCCTTATTGCCTCTTCTTTTGTTTTAGCACATTGTTAGCCAAAAGTGAAAAACCAAGAAATTTTTGAACTTTTTAGGATTAGGACAGCATTTGTGAATTTCTTATATGTGTTTGAGCATAAGTATGGGGGAGAGTATGATGACATGCCCTAATTTAAGTGTAGGGGGGGGAGGGATAAGACAATGTGTATCCATGACTGACTAAAAAAATTCAGCAAGTGGCACACTAAGAAAATGAAAAAAAAATCAAAGTTAATTGAAAAAAATAGCAAAAAAATATATGAAAAAGTGTTAGTTCCAGAACCCTTCATAAAGCATAAATGCAAGATGTTTTGAATGATAACACAACTAATTTAAAGAAAATATTTTGAAGAACATCTAATGGTTTCCTTGAGTTTTCTTGAAATAGCAAATAGGTTCTTCCATATGCATAACACGTCTCTTGAAGTGAAAATAATTTCACTTTACATGTGCAAACATGATTTATCTCATTTAAAGAGATAGGAGCTCAATGAAAGTGAGATTTATATCACATATTAAACATACGCATGCTTAACGGACTGAAGAAAATCATTGTATACAAGAAACCAAGGAACGAATCTTCAAAAAGTAGGACACGACTTCAGAAAGTACACTTCCAATGAAGAAATTCAAACAAGCTCTGAAGCAAGTGTGTTCTATAACCTTCAATCATCATTATCGCAATCATCTCATCATCTACAAGTTCTGATTGAAGACTAAAAAATCACATACATACATACATACATACATACATATATATATATATATATATATATATATATAAGAAATTGATATCGTACTTTAGAAAGTTCACTTCAGTGAAAACGGTACACTCTATGAGAAGAGGAAAGAAATTTGAATTTCAAATTTGAAGTCAATCTAGTTACAGACTACACGTCATCTCTGGAAGTAGAAAAGCGTACGAGAAGGGGGTTGAATCGTCCTTCACTTCTCTTTCCCTTCTTAGCTTCTGAAAACTTTAATACAATACTATAAAGTTTTAAGCTTGTAGTGTAACGAAAACAATGTTAAAGAATTCAGAAAGTTACTCTCCAAATAACAACTTCAATAGAACAACTAAAAAAATAAACTTTAAGCAAATATAAACAGAATAACTATAGAGCAGCAAAAGTTAAAGAGATAAGGGAGAAAAATCCTGCATAGATATTTTTATACTAGTTCAACCAACTGCCTACATCCAGTTCTAAGCCACGTTGAGTGTCACTAACACCTTTCTCAACTCAAGAAAGAAACTAGATAGTCTTTATAATAGCCTTCCCAAGCTCTAACTTGTGACTAGTAGACAACCCCTATTGTCATAAACTAGGTAATTATTCACCAACCTCTTCAAGATGAACCGAGTTGTCTTTAACTAGCCCCTCCAAGCTAACCTGAGTAGTCTTTAACCAGCCTCTCCAAGCTAAACCGTGACAGTAAAACAACTTTACTATTGCATTGCAAGAAGTCTTTGACTAGTTTCTCTAAGCTAAACTCACACTGATCACTATTGTATCGAGGATACAAAGGTTTGTGTTTGGGTTTGCAATTCAAACTAACTTACACTCAAGTTTCTTTAAGATATACAAGAATGACTTGGATAACTTGAATGACTTCTTTTTAGTGATTCGTCCTTGGAAGAATGTATAAACTACTTACGAACGTAGAAAGAAGATTTTTTCCAACAAGGAAACTGATTATAAGGTGTAATGAACTTTATAAGAGATGAGGAGAAATTTTCACAAAGTTTCAACACTTGTACAACGTCAATCTCTTTCTTCTTTGAAAGCACAACATATCTATTTATAGATAGTCTTCATTTTTTATCATTTCCCTTGATTTGTTTTCCAAGTGATACATGTTGATCATCTGGTTATGTCTTGGAACTAGTCTATATGAGTAGCTTGACTTTTGTTAGATCTTTGCAGAAGTCGTTGTAAAGTTGAGGTTTTTGAGGTCCTTTCAAAAACTACTTTTTACTTTCTGATCATAGTTTCTGAACTTTTCCTTCTAGAAGCTGAGATAGTGGACCAAGTTAGTAGAAGAGATGACATGCCAGTCTATAACTAAGTTTGACTTTAAATTCAAATTTCAAAAGTTTCCTCCTTTTCCAGGTAAAGTTCAGCATTTCATAGTGAAGTGAATTTTTTGATGTGTGGTATTGGTTCCTTGATAAAACTTTAGTCTTCTAGTATTCAATCAAAGCCTTGTTTTTTATAAAAAGATTGTGAGCATGATGATTGAAGATTTTAGAATACGTTGGCTTTAGAGTTTGATTGATATCTTCAGCTAACCTTACTTTCTGAAGTCTAGTTCTTTCTAATGTCCTGAAACTTGGTTTCTTGTTTGGTTATATTTCTTCAATCTGTTAGGCATGTATATGCTCAAATCACAATATAATTATCACTTCCATTTGGTTCCCATATCTTTATACAAGATAAATCATGTTTGCACATGTATAGTTAAAATTTTCACATTAATGGAGCCATGTTATGTCAATGAAAGAACCTCTTGGTACTTCAAGAAACTCAAGGTAGATATTAGACATTCTTCAAAATATTTTCCTTAAATTGGTTTTGTTGTCATTCAAAACATATTACGTTGAAGCTTCTGAAAGGGTTTTGGAGCTAACAATCTCTTCCACCAACTTGGTTAACCACTCTAGCTTCTAGAAGAAAAAGTTCAGAAACCTTGTTCAGAAAATAAAAAGTAATTTCTAAAGGTAGCATTAGAAATTTCTATTCACATAACTTCTATACCAGCTTCGCAGACAAAGAGCTACTCCTCTAGACTACTTTTCAAGACATAAATAGATGATCAACAGGTGTTACTTGGACAATGATCAAGGGCAGTGATAAAAAATGAAGACCATTTTTAAATAGAGATGTTGTGGCTTCAAAGGATGAGATCCTGACATTGTATATGAGCTAAAACATGAAAATTTCTCCTCATCTCTTATAAAGTTCATTACATCTTGTAATCAATTTTCTTATCCTAAAATCTTCTTTCTACATTCTTTGTAGATCATACGTTCTTCTGAGGAAGAATCTTATAGAGAATTCATTCAAGTTTATCCCAGATCTAATGTTGAAAATCTTATGAAAACTTGAGTGTAGGTTAGTTTGAGTGGCAAACCCAAACACAAACCTTTGTATCCTCGATCTAGTAGTGATGGGCGTGAGTTAGCTTGAAAAGGCTATTCAAAGACTACTTCCAATGTGACAGGAGAGTTAGCTCCTGGTCACAATTTTAGCTTGGAGAGGCTGGTCAAAGACTACTCAAAGTTAGCTTGGAGAGGCTAGTTAAAGACTACTTAAGTTGTGACAATAAAGTGTATTTGCTGGTCACTGGTTCAGCTTGTAGAGGTTGGTTAAAAACTACTTGGTTTGTGATAGTTGAGGTTGCTATTGGTCACAGGTAAAAGCTTAGGAAGGCTACTCAAAGACTATCTAAATTTCTCGGTTGAGAAAGGTCTTTAGTGGAACTCAACTGTTGTTGAGAACTGATGTAGGCAAGTTGTCCAAACTAGTATAAAATCTCTATGAGTACCTTTCTCTCCTTAAACTCCTTTATATTACCGCTTTACTTTGTTTTATTCTTTGTGTTGTTCCTTATGTCTATTATACACGCTATCATTATTTTTCCTATTTATTCAGAAAGTAGCTTTCTAAAGTAACTAATGCTATTTCTCCTGCACTTCAAGCTCATAGCTTAGTAGTATATTATTTAAGTTTTCAGAAGCTAAGAAGAAAAGAAAATGCGAAACATGATTCAACCCCTTTTCTCGTATGCTTTTCTACCTGCAAGTGGTATCAAGCTCAGGACTTAAGTGGTTGAGCAATCTAACCCTAAGAGGACAAAGATGTTGAGAAGTTATGGCCAAAAATATTCACATTCAGAAGGAAACATACGCTATTCTTTGATGGTGGAGACTATGCCTATTAGAGAGATAGGATGGAGCTATTCATTAAATACACAAGTCTTTGCTCGTGGGAAATTATACAGGAAGGTGACTATGTTCCCACCGAAGAAGCTCCTAGAGCTAATGATGCACCCTCAACGTCAAGAGAAGTCCCTAGAGAGGTGGATAGAGCAACACAATGCTAGAGTTCAGTACCTACTCACATGTGCACTAAGCAAGGCTGAATATGAAAAAATCATTGCTTATGACACGGGAAAGGAAATATGGGACAGACTGTACATACTACATGAAGGCACTAAACAAGTTAAAAAGACTACATCAGTATGTTGGTTCATCAATACGAAATATTTAAAATGACAGATCAAGAAAGTATTGATGAAATTACCACAAGGTTTATGCATATCATAAACCAACTAAAAAGTCTAGGCAAAAGATATTCTAACTTGGAAATGGTTAGAAAAATCTTAAGAAGCATCCCTACCAAATGGCTGTCTAAGGTTCCAGCTATTACAAAAACTAAAGACCTTCAAAATCTTGGTCTAGACATGCTTATTGGGTCTCTCAAAACCCATGAGGTTGTGCTCTAGAAATATATGGTGAATCTTTTAAGAAGAGCAAGTCTATGGCCTTGAAATCATCTCATCAGAACTAAAGTAAAAACAAAACAATGAAAGTTACTAAAACCTCTATTGAAGAGGAAGAATCTGATGATGATTCTAAGATGAGAATGGAGATGAGATCTCCATGATTGTAAGGAAGATGTTAAAAGCCATAAGGGGCAAAATAAAAAAGGGACATTAACCTCAAAAAGGACAAGAAAGGCAAGGGAAAGCTGAAAAGCATTACTTGCTACAACTATAATGAGAAAGGACATTCTAAACCAGAATGTACTAAGCTAAAGGGTACAGAAGAAGTTTGGTGCTAAGAAGAAAGGCATGCTGGCCATATGGAGCGACTCCAAAAAAGAAAAGGAATGATCAGAAGACCAAGAAGAGCTAGACATTGTGAACCTATGCTTCATCGCAAATTATACTTTAGAAGGTGAACTTGAGGTAAATAATTCTAATACTAACCTTTCCTACGATAAACTACTTGCTTTATATTAAAAGTTGCTTGAAGACTCTCAAACTTTTCCTCTCACTATCTCAATTGAAGAAAAAATCAAGAGATTATTTTAGAACTTGAAATGGCCAAGTTAGAAGCAGAAAATCTAAGGCTTAAGAAGGAAAAATTAAAAGGAGAAAATAAAGTTTCAAATATCAAGCTCAATGTCTTAGAAGCTGAAGTCTCTAAGAAAAATGAAAAATCTTATAAAATTATTTCTGAATTAGAAAGGATTTCAAAGCTTCTCAAATTTGACCTTGAGAATATGGTAAATGGTTTAAGGAACCTTGACCTGATGCTTGGAGGTCAGAGGCCATATTTTCAAAGAACCAGGTTGGGATATGAGGAGGAATTGGATGAGAAAGGAAAGATAACTCAATCAAAGAAAGCAAGGAACCAAGTTTCCTGTACTTTCTACCATAAGAAGGGACATCCACCTGACAAGTACTTTATGAGGAAGAAGTCTATCAAAAAGGTTGGGAAACCTTTCCCACTAAAAACTAACCCAAAAGGACCCAAGAAGGTATGTGTACATAAATAAAAAATTGTGTTTGTTGCAGGTGTGTCTGAGAACACACATTAAACTAGACAACAAGTGGTAGATGGATAGTGGCTACTCAGACGCATGTTGGGTCTAGAAGATTGTTCAAAAAAATGAAACCAAAGAACTCTAGATCAGTCAAGTTTATTGATGAAGGTAAGGCCATGTCACAAAGTATTGAGGTGCATGATGGGAATGACAACCAATTTTAAAATGAAAGAGCCGCTACCAATTTTAATTTTGGATAAAATTGAAAAACCTTTTTGATTTGCAAAACTGGTCTTTTAAAAGGATTTGAGTTCCTGAGTCTAATTATAATTAGGGAAGGGTGGAAACTTAATCCCACTTGCACCCTAATACATCCGTATAAATACGGTTACCTTAGAGTTCATTATGCAAATTTATGTATAACTTTAAAATATTTATTTTTCCCCAAGAATCATAACAACTATATATTTACAAAAGAATAAAACTAAAATTAAAACCAAAAGGAGAAAATTTTATATAAAAAAGATTTTGGCTTGATAGTTGTTGGCTATGCGACGTATCCTCTGATGCAATGAGGAATTCAAAGCCATATCGTTCTTGTAGAAAATAAGTGTGTTAATGGATTTTATTAAGAAAAAAAATAAAGAATGTGTTGATTGATTTTAATTATGAAAAAAGGGTTTTGATTGATGAATTATTTTTTTAAGAGTAATCCGCTTTTCAGGATTCAAGTTAGCACTAGGCTACTCAATAAACCCTTACACTTCAACAATACACGAAGGAGGCATCCACTTCTCAATCATGATTATTGACCGTTGTGCGGATGAAGAAAATATTTTTATTATTTTTAAAAGAGTCCTAAAATCTAAACAAATAAAAGAAATTTTTTTTTAAAAAAATGAGGCTATACAAATAAAGGCCCAAAGAATATCAAAAAGAAATTAACTCAAAAAAGATTAACCTAAAAAAAAAAAACTTAACCCTAATTTGAATGACATAAAAAAAACTTGGCCCAAGTTAAAAAAAGACCAACCTAAAACAGGACAACAAAAATAACAAAACAAAATAAAAAAGGAAAAGATTCAAACCAGTAAAAAAAGAAAAATAAAATAAAATAAAACTATCCAAATTTCCTAGATCTAGATTGTGATACTAAAGAGGAAAATAAGAAAAAGGGAAGAGCACATGCAACGACATCAGGTGATGTGGCGGCGCGGGAAGGGTGAGAAGGCGGCTGCATGGAGGAGCATGGGGCTTGCGGGCGACTCAACGCGAACTGGGCGTGCTCGAGTCGAGCGTGGAGGGCGACAGAGGGTGGAGGAGCTGCCATTGCACGCGAGGAGGGGTGCGCGTTTGGTTCTCTGGCGGTGGTGTGCGTGAACGGAGAGCACTGCTCGTGGTTTCGTGGGGTGGGTACGGCTGGTTTCGCGAGGATGCAACAACGGCAACAACCATACGCAATGGGGGCATTTCTAGTCGCGGGTCATCTCGGCTAGCTGCCGAGGTGCTGACTGAGCTAACGACGCCGCGGGCAGCGAAGATATGGCAACAACTGCGTGTCAGAAGCGATGGTGGCGGCGGGAGCAATCCAGGACAGCTCTGGTTTCTTATTCTTTTTCCCTTTTTATGATGAACATGATGAAATAATGCAGGTGCAGAATTGATGATATGCTTGAAAAAGAAAAAGGTTTGTACTGAATGATACCAAAGAGGTTTGGGAAGTTATTTTTGTTGAGCTCTCTCGTGTGTCTGTGTGTATTTTCCAGATTTCTCCTATTGCTACTGCCCGTGTTGGTCTCTATCTCCGTATTTATACACTTTTTCCCCTTAATTATTATGATCCCTAACCGATTTTGCTCACAATTGTGATTGAGATTTTTCCAATTTAATGTGATTTTCATTAATGAGCAAGATTTGATTTGATTGTAATTTGATTTTGATTATGTGATTGCCTCAATCTCCATTTTGATTTGCACCAAAAATAAATATCCCATATTCCATTATGAGCCCATGAATAGGTTTAGGGAAGAACGGGCAGATCTCACATGGGCCAAAAACATCAGACAAACAAATAAAACAGGCTAAGATGGGTTAGGGGCCTAAACTAAAGAAGAAAAGGATACAAAAATGTAATGAAATAAAAAATAAAAATAAAATAAAAGATAAAATAATTTTTTTTTAAAAAGAAAAGATTCAGACAAAATGTAGTGTTTACAGTTGCCCCTCTTTACTTGTTCTTTATCAAAAAATATAAAGGCCATGGCTTTGATGTTTTGCTGTAAAGGACAAGTAAAGATACGAACATACATTTTGTCTGAGTACATGATGATGATGAGTGCATGGATGGATGATATTGTTCATGGGTGCATGATGGAGATGAATGTATGATAATGTTTATGGGTGCATGATGGCGATGAATGCTTGGTGATGATAATGAATGCACAATGAATGTGAGGTGATTTGATGAGTAGTGCCAAATAACTTAATGAAGACTAAATATATGTGAAATGTGAACTTTAAAAGACTGAATGCATGTGAAAGTAAAGACGTGAAAGCATATAAAGAATGTAGAAGTATGTGAAAAAAACTTGTGAAAGCATATGAAGTAAAATTTGTAAAAGACGTGAAAGCATGTAAAGGATGTGAAAGCATGTGAAAATAAATACTATGAAAGCAAATAAAGCATGTGAAATACTGTGAAAGCATGTAGATACTGTGATAATGTGTGAAAGCATGTATTTTAAAGACATGTGAAAGACTGTGAAAACATGAAAGACCGTGAAAACAAGTGAAAGCATGTAAAAGACTGAAAGCATGAAACATGTGAAAGGCTATGAGAACATGAAAGACTAAAAGATTGTGAAAGCATGTAAAGACTGAAAGATTGTGAAAGCATGAAAACATGTGAAAGACTATGAAAGCTCGTAAAGACTTTGTGTAACACCCTAATATTTAACTCAATACACCTAGGATGTATTCAAATTAATTATTAGTTATTACTCCTTTGTCTAGTTCTTAACTCTGTTTTAGAAAATACTTAAGAAAATATGGGTAAAATTTTTCTTTGAAAAACAAAACATGAGCCATACACGCGCATAAAGTAAACTACATTGTTGCCTTGAAATAATCAATAGGGGAAATCATGACATATCAACTGAAACATAAAACCATAAATGAAACAACATCACAGTTAGACATATAAATAGTTATCAGACAAGTAGTAGCGTTAATACAGTCATTCGTGCATAACATGAAGAAACATAAAGAAAATACATCAGAATCTCCCACCTACAACATGCATCTAAAATAGATAACCTCTAAAAGCAAAAGAAGGCTATCCTAAACATGTACGTGTGTGTGCACTAGACTTAGCGCCCTACTCCTCCATCAAAAGGAAGTACATACCCAATCCACTGAGCCAATTCGGCAGGGTGGCCAAGCGGTGAGGGTCGGGCATGTGCAACGACGGGCACCATCCTCATCCGCCTCCTCGAAGTGGCTACACCGCATAATACTCGCTACCTAACTCCATAGGTACGGAGGAACCCATGGATCAGATGTCTGTCTCAGAGGGTCGCTCTCAGAATAAGTCGGGGTGAGCGGGGACGTACTCTGGTAGGCGTGGACGCGAGACAACATCGGGGTAAGATGGAAATGCTCTCCTGGGTGTGTGTGCTCGAAGAGTAGGTCATTGGCGAAGGCGAAGAAGAATTGAGAAGCTGGCAACTAGCTGGGCAAATGGGCGATCGAGAAATACGAACATGCGCAGAACAACGACCCACAAAATGGTACGACGTGTGTGGCGTCAAAATAAAGCTCTCATGTCTGTGCGTCAACGTAAATCACGAAGGCTACCATCGTCCTCTAAGACGCGATGGAAAGAAAGATAGAGGGAGTGAGAAACTTGATAAAGAATCCAGGAAGGTATGCTCCTATCTTGGTGTCGTCATCTACGTTCTAGGAACCTAAGGTTTCTTTGTAAAAAGGTGGACATGCATAAGGTTCAATTTTAAAGTTCTAAAGTACAATTTACCGAGGCCCATTTATTTTAGTATGCATCTTGAATGTCATGAATGCAACATACTTTATCATGAAATGCATGGAAATGCAAGGTATGATATACTAATTTCAATCATAAAAAAAATACTCATGGATCATAACAATTATAACATGACTTTCTTCCACTTATCTTTTAGGTGACTTGGATTAATTCTTTCTCTCATTTAGGGCCACCCTATTTCTCTCGCCTTTTGAGAGTTTTAGGTTATGAGCTCATACCTCACTAGTTGTCACTACCATAATCTTATCCTATGATAAGTTAACACCCAACTCTTGGAGTGTGAGATAGGGGCAATAGGATCACCTTTCATAACCTTTAATTCTGGAGTCTAAATGATCACTTCCTCATTGGATCACCTCTCATAACCTTTAATTCAAGTCTAGAGGATCATTCTCACATATTTTTATGTCACCTTTATATTAGCATATTATGTTAAGATGCAAAGCCATAACCATATCATATACTTTTCCCATGCTCTTTTGAACCTATGCAACTTTAAGATATTCCAAGTAAAATTGTAACATGCCATATTCATTCAAAATCAAATAACTAAACATGTAAGTCCTAGTTTCACATAATTCCTCAAGCATATGGGAAAATCACAACAATTTACAGGATAAGTACTTTAATTCGTATTCTTATGGAAACACAATAAGTAACCTTAGATCAATAGCAAAAATTAGAGAGCTTAATAAAGGGATGTCTACATTTAATAAGATATATGTTCCATAAGTCAAAATTCTCAAGTGAGTTGAAATGGTGAGTCTTGAGCACAAGGTTAATCAAGTGATAGCATAATTCTAAACATGCAATGAAAGCTTCATTTTTAATCTTGGCATTATAAGGTGATGGCAAGAAAAACATAAGTATGCTATGCAAAGCTTTAAATTTAAATATGAGAATGCAAGCTCTAGTTTTAAATCTTTAAGTTTAGGTGATGATTTGAAAAATAAATATGTTAGACAAGAAATGTAAATATGAATGTAAGTTCAATTCTTTATTTTAGTGCTCTAGGCCCTTTAGAGTTTTCACTCTAAATCAACAATCAACTTTAAGGTTGAAATAGGTAGGCTTCGAGTTAATCATTTAGGTGATATGAAAATGGAAGCTCTCGTTTTAATCTTTAAGTTTAAGTGATGACTTGAAAAGTAAATATGCTAAACAAGAAATGTAAACATGAATGCAAGTTCAATTCTTTATTTTAGTGCTCTGGGCCCCTTATAGTTTTCACTCTAAATCAACAATCAGCTTTAAGGTTGAAGTAGGTAGGTTTCAAGTTAATTATTTAGGTGATATGAAAATGCAAGGCTTAAATATAAATATGCAATGCAAGGACTTGGAATATAAATATGAATATACTCTTTATTTCTTTGAGTCCTAGGCTCAAGACTACCATTTAACATAATATTTTGCTAAAACTCTTAAAAGTGAAACCTTCAAGCTTTAGAGGTCAAATAAATGATGGTTTTGCAACCAACACCCAAGATCATCATCATCAAGCCATGGTTTCTTTATTATGTAGGACACCAAGGTCGAAAATAAAGAAGGAAGAAAAGGATAATAAGGAACCGAAAATGTAAGAAGGAAGGAAGAATCAACATTACAACAACTTAAACTAAGAGTAAAACAAAAGAAAGGAATAGCAATCTTTCAAACAACTCCCTACCAAAGATGTTTTTCTTTTGAAAAGAGAAAGGCTTGGTCTTGGAAATGTGATGAGAAGAACAAATCTTCCTTGGTGCTAAAGTGGTTTTGGCAAGAAGAAAAGAAAAGGAATAAATGTTTATCTTGGGTTTTTGATCTTGAAAATGGAGAGGTTATGTGTTTAAAGGAATATTTATGGTGGTTGTGTGAGGGAGGATGGTGGCTCTTGGAAGAATGAAGAAGAAGGAGAAGAAGAACTCTTTGAGCTTAAAGAAAGAAAACTTGAAGTTGTAAGTATGAGCAAGTCTTTTTGCAAGTTCTCTTGATGCCTATTTATAGAAAATGAAACACAAGGGAGGTGAAATAGCAATGAAGAGAAAAATATCTCTTTGCATGGCATGGCTTTGGGTATGACTAGGTATGATTCAAGGCATGACTTAAGGTATGGCTAAGTATGGTTCAAGGCATGGTTCAATGTATGGCTAAGTATGGTTCTTCAAGTATATTTTAATTGAATTTCAACATGTGATGGATGAAAAATGGAAGGAGGAAACCGGTTGTGTTTATGAGAAATAGGGAGGAGAAAATCTCATTTTTATGTTGGTTTATAGGTATGTTTAAAAGTTGATTTGGTTAGGACATGGATTAAGGGTTGTAATTTAGTGTTTTAGGTGAGAAAATGAGTAATTAAGGTGGCTCAAGACAAGATTAAAGAGTGCTCTTGCTTGATTAATGCAAATCCACCTTTATTAGGGAGAAATCTTATCATGTGACCATTTCCATAATTTAAGAAAATTAGAATACTATTCATAAAAATGGGATATAAAGTCTTAAATCAAGAAAAGGATTTTGAGTTTCTCTAAGCAATCTTAGGTTCTAATTAACCTTAATTAATTATTTTGACTCTAGATTAGTAATTAGGATTTACTAATATTTAATTAGAGCCTAATATCGCTTAGGTTTCATTAATCGTATTATTAGGCCCAAAATGCACTTAGCCGAGGGCAAAACGGTAATTTTTACAAAAACCTCCCAGGGCTACTCGGGCTTAACCCAATGTTAAACATTACTTAAAAACATCATTTCAAAACCTTTGGGTGAAGTCTAGGCTCAATCGGCACTTAATTCCTGTTACTTAGCTACAAGGGGCATTTTGGTCATTTTATCATCGGAACTCAAAAATGAGATTCTTTTGCTCTATCACACGTAATCCCCTTTCAACATCAAAACATCCCCTAGAGAATGGTCGAGGCTGGCGATCCTTATTTTCCTTGTAAAATGATCTCAGGGCATTTTGGTCATTTTTACACTGGAAAAATTGGGCGTTATGCTTGAAAACATATAAAATGTGAAATCTAAAGTCATGTGAAAAACTATGGAAGCATGAAAGACCATGAAGGTATATAAAGACAGTGAAAGCATATAAAAGGTGAAATTTAAAGACATGTGAAAATTGAAAGCATGTAAAGTGTGAAACTTAAAGACATGTGAATGATTGGTAAATTTGATGAAATGATGATATAAAATTGATGTAATGATGAATGATGCCAAATTGATGCAATGATGATATGATGAATGAATGGGTGCATAATTGATGTAGTGATGATGTGCTCAGTGACAAGAATGATGATAATAGCTTTCAAAAATAAAATTGCCCAGTTTGAGGTATCTTCGTATTGTTCTTCAAGAAAGCTTTCGCCTAACCTAAAGGAACCGCCTTTTCAAATAAGCCATCCTGTTAACCTCTCCATGAGTTCTCTAACACACCTTTATCTGGTGACGCTTCAGCGCCTCCTTCTTGCTCTAGTTTTTCATCGCTTTAACTTTTGCTTTGATCACCCATCTGGGTTTTCACCAAGCGAGTTTTCTTTTTCTTTATTTTTTTGAGCCCATCAAAAACCCACACTTGGACTGTCACCCCAAACCTTGGTCTCGAGTTGCCTTATTTCCTTTGCGAGTCAATCTCTCCTTAGCCCTGTTGACTTATTATTTCTGAGCTTTGTTAGCAAATTAGTCCCTCGATTGCACTTCAATTATAATATCATGATTATGCATGGTTTTAAAAGATAATACGAAAGCAAAAAGTGAAAGAGAAATAGAGACACAGAGGAAGAAGGACGATTTTATTGAACTCCAAATTGGAAAGTATTTAGAGTGTCCACGACTATTAAGAAAGGAAGAAAAGACCGCTAGTGTTGCTTTCATGTGATTACCCATTTCACTGATTAATTGGCTATACCAGACTCAAAATCCACAATCACGAGTGCAATCCTCTCTTATGGTCAACAATATGCCATAATCTATTGATACTCAAATTGCCCCAATTTCGGTGCCTCATATAGTTTCTTGATCATTGGTTCAACCTTTCGCCATTGCATAGGTTGCCCTTTCAAGTTTTCAACCTAGCAAAACCCCTCTTTCTTCTTTTTTTTGTGTGCCCTAATTTTTGCCTAAGCCGCCCTTTCGGGTTTTCAACCTAGCGGACCTTCTTTCTTTCCTTTTTTTTTTACTCTAATTTTTGCCTAGGTTGCCCTTCGGGATTTTCAAACTAGCGAGTCCCTTTTTTCATTTTAGGCAAAGTACTTTTTTAGCGTCTGAATTGATTAGTTTAGCAAGTGTTTTGGCTTCCATGTTAGTCAAGATCAATGCTCCTCTAGAAAAGGCATCTTTGACGATGTATGGGCCCTCATGTATGGGTGCCCACTTGCCTCTATTATCCTTTTGATTCAGCAAAATCTTCTTTAGAACAAGATCTCTTGGCTGAAATGTTCGAGGGCGAACATTTTTATTAAAGGCTTTGGCCATCTTTTCTGGTATAACTGACCATGGCATATTGCAGTTAGTCATTTTTCTTCGAGCATATTCAATTGCTCGTATCTTGTTTTGACCTACTCAGCTTCTTCCAGTTCAGCTTCCACCAAGACTCTTAAAGAAGGTATTTCCACTTCCATGGGTGTTACCGCCTCCATTCCATACACCAATGAGTATGGGGTTGCCCTAGTTGAGGATCTGAGAGAAGTGCAGGAGGCGTGCAATGCATAAGGCAGCATGTCACTCCAATCCTTGTAGGTGATTACCATTTTCCCCAAGATCTTCTTGATGTTTTTGTTTGCCTCCACAGCCCCATTCATTTTGGTCGGAGGGAGCTGAGTTGTGATGCTTGATCTTGAACGCTGACAGAGTTTTTGTACTTCTGAATTATTGAAGTTCGTTGCATTGTCTTGATGAGCTTTTGGTAACCCATACCTACAAATGATGTTATTTCTCAAGAATTTCACAACTACCTTTCGCGTTACATTGCCATAGGAAGCGCTCCATCCATTAGGTGAAGTAATCGATGGCTACCATGATGAATCGATGCCCATTGGAGGCTTTGGGATTAATCGGTCCTATGACATCCATGCTCTACATTGCAAATGGCCAAGGCGATGTCAGAGTATGCAATGACACAAGGGGAGAATGAATTCGATCAGCATATATTTGACGCTTATGGCATTTTTTGACAAACTCTATACAGTCTTTTCCATTGTGAGTCAACAATATCCTTGCCTGAGGATCTGCGAGATAATGTGTAGCCATTGGCATGAGTTCTGCAAATACCTTGATGGACTTCTGATATGATGAAGTTAGCTTCTGCATTGACACACCTCAACAAAACTCTACTGTGGTTCCTTTTATATAACATCTTACTCGAGAGGAAGAATGACATGGAAGTCGTCTGAGTGTCTTTCTATCATTCTCATTCGCTGACTGTTGGATATTCCCTCTCCTTGATGAATTTTTTGATATCGTGAACCACCGTTAACCCGGTTCGTCTTCAATGTTTGAACAGTATGCTGGTTCTCTTCTAATGGCCACTTGCAAAGGCTCACTTCTGCTTCTAGATTGAGGTTGGTTATCACGGCTAAGGTAGTTAAGGCATCTGCAAACTAATTCTGCTCATAGTGCAGGTAATGGAATGACATCCCTGAATTTGTCTTTCAAACTCACGAGATGTTCATAATATGATAGCAACCTATGCTCCTTGACTCACCATTCTCCATTAACTTGAAAAATGATTAGGGTCTAGTCTTGGAAACTTCTAGGTATTGCACCCCAAGGGATATCACCCTTTAGGCCTGTTATGCATGCTTCATATTCAGCCGTGTTGTTTGTACAATCAAACGCCAATTGATAGCAATGGAACGTTTTCCATTGAAGGACACTAGGACTGCTCCAACTCCGCTCCGTGGATGTTAACTGCACCATCGAAGTACATTTTCGACATCAAGTCCTCTTCTTCCTCACTTTCACTATCCTCTTCCACGCTGCTAGGATATCCTCATTCAGGAAATTTTAGCTCCATTGGCTGATATTCTTCGAGTGGATTCTTAGGCAGGTGGTCAGCTATCATGCTTCCTTTTATTGATTTTCTAGTCACATACTTGATGTTGAATTTTGTTAGAGTTACTTTCCATTTGGATATCCTCATGGAGATGTACAGGCTTTCAAAAATGTACTTCATAGGGTCCATGCGAGATATAAGCAAAGTCGTATAGTAGAGCATATACTACTTTAACCTCCTTGCTGTCCACACCATGAACAACAAGTTTTCTCAATAGCCAAATACCTAGACTCACAGTCATTGAACTTCTTGCTCAAGTAGTAAATGACTTGCTCCTTATCCGGACTCATCATGTTGACCCACTACTGCCCCTATAGACCCATGTAACACCATGAAATATAATATGAGTGGCCGCCCTGGTGCTGGGTGTAACCAGGAGAGGTGGATTTGACAGGAGTTCTTGATTTTGTCAAAGGCTTCTTGACACCTGCCATCCCATCTACCCGGATTATCTTTCCTCAATAGTTTGAATATTGGCTCGTAGGTGTGGGTCAAATTAGCAATGAATCTCGCTATGTAATTCAAGCGGCCCAAGAAACCTCAAACCTCCTTCTCGTCTTTGGTATTGGCATGTCTTGAATGGCTTTAATCTTGTCTGGGTCAACCTCGATGCCCCTCTTGTTACGATGAATGCTAACAGTTTCAATGGATGCTCCAAAGGTACATTTTGCTTGATTCAACTGAAGCTTGTAAGTCCTCAACCTTTCAAACAACTTTCTGAGCACAACAACATGACTTTTTCTTTCTTGTGACTTTGATAGCATATCATCAACATACACCTCTAGCTCCTTATGGATCATGTCATGGAAAGGGTCACCATCGCTCGCTGGTATGTTGCCCTGCATTACTCTAGCAAAATGCTCCCCATTGAGTGACAAATGACGTCTTTTCCTTGTCTTCCTCTCATCAGGATCTGTTTAGCCTGAGTAACCATCCATGAAGGAGAATCGATGACTTCTTGTTGTGTTATCGGCTAAAACATCTATATTGGGGAAGGAAAAATTGTCCTTTGGACTTGCTTTATTTAGATCCTGATATTCCACACATATTCTAACCTTTCCCTCTTTCTTCGACATGGGTACTATATTGGCTATCCATTTTGGGTATGGTGGAACCTCCAGAAGCCTGCATCGAGTTGCTTTTTGACTTCATTCTTGATTTTAAGTGACATTTCTGGACTCATTCTCCGCAATTTCTATCGTTTAGGTTCCATTCCCTCAATCAAAGGGATTCTATGAGCCACTATCTTTGGGTCCAAACTAGGCATATCTCTACAAGACCAGGCGAATATCCAGGAATTCACGGAAATGCAACCATCTCTTCCTTTTCTGGGTTGTCAACTATTTTCACTTCTTTCTTATCTTCATTAGTTCCCAAATTCAGTTTTGACGACCTCATCGTATGGATTTATCCCCTTTTCCATTGAGTTTATGATTTTGGCAAATTGTTGGCACAACTTAGGATCTTCATCTTGTTCATTTTCATTCAAGTCCGTTATGACGCAATAATCAGTTAATGGGTTTTTACAATCATTTGCATAAGAAAGAGATTCTGGAGGAGATGAGTCCCTGTAATTGAGACAAAACCCGAAATAAAGAAATGAAAGAAGAAAACTACAAAAAAGAATGGAAAAGAAACCGTGCATAATCATTTTATTATTCAATTGAAAATTGAAGTACAAGAGAGGTAACTAAAGCATCCATTACTCAATGTCCAACAAATCATCTAAGGGCAAAAAATCCCAATTGTTCAATGGCTCGTAGCTTGGGTAGATTAGCCGAGGTATTTCCTTGGCTTCCTTAAGGGTGTTGACAGCTTCCGCTTTTATCATCACTGTGAGGTGTAGGAAATGTGTCCCTGATGTGTGGGCTCTTCTTCTTAGACGATTCGAAATACCGCTCCTTACTTGAGCTTCATACCCAAGGCCAAGTTTCCAGGATTGTCAGGAAGTGAGATCGGATTCTGATTTCTTGCTGACTCCCTAACCCTTTTCCCTCTTCAAATCCGCTCTTGCACATTATTCGAGCGGCCACTTGATGCATATCACCTTTCGGTTCACCTGTTCAGCTATCTTAGGTTTTGGAATGAGACCTTAAAAGTATCTTCAACACAGTCGATGTATGGCACTGTCACCGGCTTGGTCACCAACAATTCTTCTTCTCTTTTGATAGTAACGAGTTTACCGTCATATATAAACTTCACCCTCTGATGAAGTGTTGAGGGGATAGCACCTGCCTCATGAATCCAAGGCCTCCCTAATAGCATCGTGTTCCCTGGCTCAATGTCCATCACTTGGAATCTGGTCATGAAAGTAGTTGGCCCAATTTCTAGCTGAAGATCAATAGCACCCATGATCTCTCTTTTGACCATATTCCCATCTTTATACAATACACTCACAAATGCATGATAGGATTTGCACTACCATCGAACTTGATAAGCTCAGACATCTTGAAGTCTTTGGGAATGACCACACTGGAGCTAAACAAAGATCTGATACTCATCGGACCATAGATTAGGCCCAGCAACATTCGGAACTACTCCTGCATGCTTTCTTGTAATTCATGCTTGAGCTTCAGTTGCTCCGCCTCCAAATTATTGTGTGGGTTGCATTGTTAGTATTCCCATTTGAGTCATAACCTGGCTCTTCATTGTTGGAGTTGTTGCCTCCATTTTTCTAAACTTAAGTATATGTGCAATGGCTTCTTTGACTACTTCCACTGTTCGTTCATCACTCTTCAACTTGTCAATTTCTTTTCCAAGATCTCTTTCTCCTGCCATGGCTCCTTGATGACCTTTGGTGTAGATGAAGCTTTACTTTGAAGAATAACAAAGATTTCCTGTGAAGGACATGGTTTTAATTTTTTTATTTTTATTTATTTATTTTTATTTTTGGTGCAAGGGTTGTCATTAGCTTTTTCAACAAATAGAGATCCCCTTCACTTGTTGTTATGAGTACCTTACCCTAACATTAAGTGTAGTTGGCAGCACTTTGAGGGAGTATTTGCTCCTCAAGAAAGACCATCTAATAAACACTAGCAAGGCGGTTTTGACTTGGGGCCAAAATACGATTAATTTTCATTCCAATGGAGTATTCCTCCTCTATAGAATACTTTCGTGTAGATCCTGAGAGATAAATAGAAAGAACAAAAGTTTTATTTGAATGAAGTGTTATTCAGGACATCATGAATTTATGAGTCTAATATATCAAAAGCTTTGTCTTTCTCTTTTAAATCTCCTAGAATATCCTTTACAAGTCTTCATGAATTGAGTTACTCCTTGGGAGAATCCAGAGTGGTGTCTTTTCAATCTCCTCTTTGGCCTTTTCAAAACTTTGTGTGACTGAGCCATGATGATTGATCTCGTCAACCACTTAGACATATTTTTTCTTCCATCCTTCCAATTCTTCTACGTGATCTAGGGCTTCATCCTTCCAAAATTGAAGGTGTTTATTAGCGATAACATAAAGGTGCTGGTATTGATTTGATGATGCCCATGTGCGATCAAAATCGCTTTCTGTTCGCACAAGGACTTTCTTCAAACCTTGCACTCTCTCTTCTAGCTCCTTTCTTGCTTGTCGTTCCATGCTAATCACCTTTTGTAGCTCTCATCTTATACCCTTCTCATTGGCCACTTTCATTTCTAGATACCTGACAATCTCCTCTTTCCAGGTCCAATTCAATTTCTAACTTTGCCTTGTAATTGTCTTGGCTCATCAGTCTTTTCGAGGCTTATCTT
Organism: Dalbergia oliveri; assembly: GCA_030441495.1. Classification (NCBI taxonomy): domain Eukaryota; kingdom Viridiplantae; phylum Streptophyta; class Magnoliopsida; order Fabales; family Fabaceae; genus Dalbergia; species Dalbergia oliveri. The sequence goes on along the minus strand of JAMLFY010000006.1, from coordinate 31,261,331 downwards.
TTCCTTTGAAAGGTGGTGCAACCTTCCTTCAAGCTCCTTGATCTTGTTGGGCATCGAAGCATTCTCTTTGTTCTTCCATGATTGTGATGCATCGAACGAGTTAGCACATTCATTCTTTAGTTTCTCAATTTCCATAGCCCTCTTGTGACAACGATCTTGGAGAATGACAACCTGCAAATCAGCCTCTTGCTTTTTTTCTTCTAAGAACCTCATTTGTGCTGCAAGTACCTCAATGTAGAAGGCCATTTGGGTATTGATGAAGTAGTTTTTCAAGCATTGAAGCTTTCTTTGGGTCATTGTCTAGCCTCACTCTTGCTTCCCTCCATTCTTCATACTTAAGTGATGAGGTTGGTCATTGCTTCCCCAGTCTGACTTCTCCCTAACTTGATGTTTTCCTAAGCCATCTTGATCTTTAACTCTTGCGTCTTGGTGTCTTGGTTCTTCTAATATAGGAAACCATAACCCTTTAGTTGTTCTTCTTAGGGTTCAGTTTGTGTCCAACACAATTGTCTAAGGACTAGGGTAGGAGAGTATGATATACAACCTCTTGGGCCTATTAAAGGTACGTGGGGAAATTCTATACAATTGTAGATAACGCTTTCCCCATGGTACCAAGGACAGACCCACTTAAAGGTGCTGGGCTCAATATCAAAGAACTCTTGCATCCATCCAGTTGCTAGTTGCTTCTTTATTGGGATATGATGGAAGTCCTTCAATGGATTAGGCAAACGCCACATGTGACTCCTAGCATGGGCATGTGTCATGACCCAAACATACAACATATGCAAGCATCTCAATTTTCCTTCTCTCCAATGGAGTATCTACAAAAAGAAGATGTCTGAGGATGGGGAATTGGGTTTGCCCCATAAGTACGAAAGAACACATCCATGGAAGCTTGGTCCATGATGTTTGCGGTGAATAGAAAAAGTACTAGCCCATAAATTACTAGTGCCAAGGTTCTTTTGAACAAATGCTACTCATTTTGTCGGACAAGGTTTCAAGATGCGACTCGAGGAAGTTTCCACTCAATCCTCAAGTTGCACCCTTTCTTCCATCAACACTTTATCAGCTTGAACTCCAATCAACTTGGCAACCTTTGCTCCTACCACATAATTCCCTTGATAAAGGTATACACTTACTTTCTCATCTGTCGCAACCTTATCATGGTTGTGTATTCTTCTATGGTCGGCTATGTCTACCTTCGCAGCTCAAATAGTGAAGTTGAGTCTTCCAAAACTGCAGGGAGTGAGTATGGATTCTTGGACCGAGACATCCAACAAGTCTAGTATGTGTCCATACTTCTTTTGGAAGTCAAGCTTGTCTTCATGCAACATCAACCAACTCATCTTTCTTATTGTGCTCAAGTCACTATAGATCATGATAACCTTGATGTTTCTTGCATTGCTAGTGTTATTCTAGGTTGTCTCCATGTTGTGTCTTGAGAGCTAATGATAACCTTTGTACCTATTAAAAAGAGGACTTTATTCAGAAAGATATAAAATTAAAAGGAATGATGTGTTATGTATGGCAAATGAGCATTGTATGCATGGAGGATGCATGAGTAATGCATGCATGCATGATTTTTTTTTCTATATATATGTAATGAATGAGTCATGCCAGATGATTTTTTCATGCAAGCTATGCAAGAGATATTTTTTTTATGTTTATGCAGTGAATGAGTCATGCCAGATGATTTTTGTATGCAAGTCATGTGAGAGACAAAAGGTGAATGGATGCTCCTGTGTCCTAAAGGGTTAGTCCTAAGGGAAGGATTTTTCTAAGGTCAAAACCTTAATTTAGGTGGCTACTAAGCTCATTCTATTAGTGCATGGTTTTCAGGATGATCTAGACTTCTAAAGGCCATGGTCCCAACTGCCCATATCCATTGGATAGAGACCCAACTTACGAAAGGATCACGAGTAGGGATGAACCTTCTCAATATGACCATTCCATGACACTAGTAACAATCTGGGTGGTGTCCGCCATATGCCAAGTGAGCATGAAGCCCCTCAATGACAATGTTGGGACTCCTATTCTAAGGTTGCACAAGCTCGGTATAGAGCCCAAAGAGGTTTGTGAAATGGTGATTGTGCGCGTGTCTGAGGAGCATATCAACCTTTCAAGCCCTATGTATTATACAGATCCTACAAGACAAAACCAAAAGAGCATATACATACAAAAAGTCATCTATCCTAAGGTTTTGCTGCAAATAAGACAAACATATATAAACAATTATGTACAGAATAGCAAAAAGACACTTATAAAAGAAAAGATAAAAAAGAAGGAAAAAATGGAGGGAAAAAATAAATATTATAAAGTTATTTATTTGCATAATTTATTCCAATAGGCTTTACTTTCTAAATATCCCAGTGGAGTCGCCAACCTTCAGCGTACCCTTGAAGGTGTAGGAATCCTATGACAACCAATTTTAAAATGAAATAATCGCCATCAATTTTAATTTTGGATAAAATTGGAAAACCTTTTTTATTTTCACAACTGGTCTTTTAAAAAGATTTGAGTCTGGAGTCTAATTATGATTAGGGAAGGTGGAAACTTAATCCTACTGCACCCTAATACATCCGTATAAAATCGGTGACCTAGAGCTCATTATGCAAATTTATGTATAACTTTAAAAATATTTATTTTTCCCCGAGAATCATAACAACTATATATTTACAAAAGAATAAAACTAAAATTTAAACCAAAGGAGCAAATTTTATTAAAAAAAAAATTGGCTTGATAGTTGTTGGCTAAGCTGACGTATCCTCTGATGCAATGAGAAATTCAATATCACATCGTTCTGTAGAAAATAAATGTGTGTTAATGGATTTTTATTAAGAAAAAATAAAGAATGTGTTGATTGATTTTAATTGTGAAAAAAGGGTTTTAAGTGATGAATTATTTTTTTAAAGAGTAATCCGTTTCTCATAGGATTCAAGTTATCACTAGGCTATTCAATAAACCCTTACACTTCAACAATACACGAAGGAGGCATCCACCTCTCAATCATGATCATTGACCATTGCGTGGATGAAGAAAATATTTTTATTATTTTTAAAATAGTCCTAAAATCTAAACAAATAAAAGAAATTTTTTTAAAAAAAATATGAGGCTATAAAAATAAAAGCCCAAAGCATATCAAAAAGAAATTAACCCAAAAAAAGATTAACCCCAAAAAACAAAATAAACTTAACCCCAATTTGAATGACATAAAAAAACTTGGCCCAAGTAAAAAAAAACAAAGACCAACCCAAAACAGTGCAACAAAAATAACAAAACAAAAAAATGGAAAGATTCAAACCAGCAAAAAGAAAAATAAAATAAAATAAAACTATCCAAATTTCCTAGATCTAATATCCGTGATACTAAGAGGAAAACATAAAAAAAGGAAGAACACAAGCAAAGACATCAAGTGAGGTGGCGGCATTTGGAAGGTATAGGAGAATGCCCTATGGAGGAACAAGGGCCTGTCGGGTGACTCAAGCGGACTAGGCAACTGTGCGCTCCAGTCAGCGCGTGGAGGCGGCAACACATGGCGAGGAGTTGTCACTACAGTGTAGGAAAGGGTGCGCATCTGTTGCGCCGGTGGTGTGCGCGAATGGCGGAGTGCTATTCATGGTTTTCGGACTGGAGCTGGTTGTTTCGCGAGGACACAATGATGGCAACAACCACACGCAATGGGGGCGTTTCCAGTGCCTGGGTTTCTCCGCGGTTGGTAGAGGTGTCAAGCTAACGCGTCGTGCGTGCCGATGCGCAACAACCGTGCGTTAGAGGCGATGGCGATGGGAGGGCAATCCCAGAGCTTGGTTTCTTATTCTTTTTCCCTTTTGTGATGAACATGATGAAATAATGCATGTGAGAATATGATATGCTTGAAAAAGAAAAAGGCTTGTGCAATAATACCAAAGAGGTTTGGGAAGTTATTTTTGCTAGCTTTCTCTGTGTCCGCGTGTATTTTTATTTCTCCTATTGTTGCTGCCCGTGTTGGTCTCTATCTTCGTATTTATACACTTTTGCCCCTTAATTGTTATGATCCCTAACCATTTTGCTCACAATTGTGATTGAGATTTTTCCCAATTTAATGTGATTTTCATTAATGATCAGGATTTGATTTGATTGTAATTTGATTTTGATTATGTGATTGCCTCAATCTCCATTCTGATTTGCACCAAAAATACATATTCCATCATGAGCCCATGAATAGAGGTTTTAGGGAAAGGAATACTCACATAGGCCAAAAACATCAGATAAACAAATAAAACAGGCTGATGGTTAGGGCCTAAACTAAAGAAGAAAATGATACAAAAATGAAATAAAATAAAAAAATAAAAAATAAATAAATGATAACATAATTTTTTTAAAAAAAGAAAAAGATTCTATAAATGTGGTGTTTACAGTGTAAGGTCATAGGCATAGGAAATGTTGATAAGGATGATTCCCACCAAATTTCTGATGTGTTGCTTGTTGATGGCCTAGCTCACAATCTGTCGAGTATGAGCCTTAGCTCTGACCAAGGCTTTAATGTTTTATTTAATGCTCATGCATGTAAGATAGTAAATCCTACCTCCTGACAAGCCATCTTATCTGCAAGAGGCATGAAAACACATATGTGTTATTCCTAGAAGACCTTCTAGATTAGGATATAAAATGTCTTGCATCTTTCACAGAATGATAGTGGCTGGCAAGGGACATGCTCATATGAAGCTTATTAAAGGGCTTGTTAAAGGGCTGTCAAAGATCATATTTGACAAGGACTCAACTTGTGATTTTTGTGAGAAAGACAAGCAAACAAATGTTTCTTTCCACAACAAGAACGTGGTTTTAACCACTAAGCCACTTGAGCTTTTACACATGGATCCTTTCTGACCAATCAAGACTTGTTAATCTTGCTAGTAAGATACTATCTTGTCATTGTGGATGATTACTCGAGATTTATATGGGTTATCTTCATAGCTTCTAAGGATGAGGTAGTTGAAAGATTCAAAGTTTTTGCAAAATATGTTTGCACTTAAAGGGTTCTCAAATCACCTCTATTAGATCTGATCATGGAGGAAAATTTGAAAATCATGTTAAGAGTTTTGTGAAAATATGGCATCCTTTATGAGTTTTTGCACCTAGAACTCCTAAACAAAATGAGGTTGCTGAAGGAAAAATAAAAGCTTCCAAGAGGCCAATCCTCAAGAAAACACCTTATGAGCTGGAAGGCAAAAAACCTAATATATAATATTTTCACATCTTTGGCTCATCCTATTTTATCCTTAACACCAAGGACAAATGTAACATCCTGCTTTATGGATTGCCGACTTGCCCACAAACCAACATGAGTCTTTTCAACGTGCTTTGTCCTCACTCACACGCTTTAGGAACTTCAGGCACTCATCCCAAAATTACCCCAAGTTTACACGCTTAACTATGGAGTTCTTTCACTATGGGCTACTTGAAAGAAACATACATCTTGTGCGTGTACCAATCAATTCATATAAGCCATCCTTACCGTATAGTCTCATACCTATACATACTCTTAGGATTCTTATCGGTACTAATCGGTTCATTCACCCTCCGCTTGGAGATAGGAGCCGCTCCTTGCCGTGCCTCTCGTATCCCGATTACCTCCGTCCCTGACGTTACATGCCCACCAACTTCCGCCTGGTTCCGAACCACACTATACCGGGTAGGTGCTCTAGACCATTTGTCATGTAATGCCCGGGACGAGGCAGGGAGTGATCGCCTGTTGAGAAGGCACGTACAAGGAACGCTCCTGCCCCCAGCGAAGGGACATGAATGCCCAGTTACATACCCGAATGAGGGACCTAAGTCTGGATAGGTATGGGACTATACAATTAAGGAGGGCTTATATGAATTTGATTGATACTACCTATGCCACAAAGATGCATCTTTCCTTTCGGTAGCCCATCATGAAAGAACTCTCAGCGAGCGTGCTTGACTTGGGTAATTTTGGGATAGGTGACCTCTTGGAAGTTTTCCCAGGAAGCGTGAGTGAGGACAAGCACGTTGAAACCCGTGTTGGTTTGTGGGCAGCTGTCAATCCATAAAGCAGGAAGGGATGTTACAAATGGTATTTGAGCCTGCACCTCCCCCAGTACGGGATGGTTCGGGACGAACCAGCGGAAGCGGTGGGCATGTAACGCCTAGGGACGAGTAGTAAGTGATCGCCAGGATGAGAAGGCATCTACAAGGAGCCGCTCCTGCCTCCAGCCCAGGGTACATGAATGACCCGATTACATACCCAAATGAGAGGGATCTGAAGTCTGTATAGGTATGGGACTAGACAGTAAGGAGGGCTTATATAAATTGATTGGTACTACCTATGCCACAAAGATGCATCTTTCCTTTGGTAGCCCATCACGAAATAACTCCACAGGTGAGCGTGCTTGACTTGGGGTAATTTTGGGATTGGTAACCTCTTGGGAAGTTTTCCCAAGAAGCATGTGAGTGAGGACAAGCACGCTGAAAGACCCGTGTTGGTTTGGTGGAAAGTTGCAATCCATAAAGCAGGATGGGATGTTACAACAAACTTGCAAAGTTTGATCCTAAGTCTGATGATGAATTTTCTTATGTTATTCCTCTGTCTCTAAAGCTTACAAGGTATACATTACAAGAATGCTATGCATTGAGGAGACAATCCACATCAAATTCAAGGAGCTCAAAAAGGACTTTATTGATGATCTTGAAGAGTTGAATGAAAATCTTGAAAAATCAAAGCTCAAAGGACTCTTCAGAAAGTAAGCAGATGAAAGCTCAACCTTCAGAAAGTAAGCTTCAGAACATGGGTACTTCAGAAAGTTGGTCAAGACTCCAAAGCAATTAGAAAGTGATCTTTTTGAGCATGAAGAAGAGCACTCTGAAGATGAAGAAAATGAAGATGTTTAAGGCCATAGAAACTACAAGGGAGTTTCTGAATTAAAAGGCAGTTTCATAACAAAGTTCTTAGAGATATTTTCAAGTGTAAGAACCAGATCATCCCTTAGAAATCAATCAAAATATGTTTTCATCTCCACCATCAAGCCTGAATGCATTAAAGAAGCTTTGTGTGATCAAAGTTGGGTGGATGTTATGCAAGAAGAACTTGACAATTCAAGAAAAGCAAAGTTGGAGGCTCATTGAAAGGCCAAAAGGAAAAGCATCATCCCACAAAATGGGTGTTTGGAACAAGCTTGATGAGGCTGGCAAAGTCATCCAAAATAAAGCAAGATGGTTGTACAAGGTTATAATCAACAAGAGGGAATTGATTATGATGAGACCTTTGAACCAATAGCTAGGCTAGAAGCCATAAGAATGCTATTTGCTTGCCGTTCAAAGGATTCACTCTTTACTAGATGGGTGTCAAGTCTGCATTCTTAAATGGATTTTTCTCTGAGGAAGTTTATGTAGAACTGCCCCGTTTTGAGAGTGAAGACCTTCCCAACCATATCTTCAAGCTGACAAAAGCACTCTATGGTCTGAACAAACTCCTCAAGCTTGGTATGAAAGGCTGAGTACTTTCTTACTGAGAATGAGTATAAGAATAATCATTTTTGATAGTTCAAATATATATTGATGACATTATATTTGGCGCCTTCTACGATTCTCTATGTGAAAAGTTTTTAAAATTAATGCAGAGTGAATTTGAGATGAGCATGATGGGGGAGCTTAGTTTTTCCTTTGCAAATAAAACAACAAAAGAAGGAACCTAGATCCATCAAGAAAAGTACACAAAGGAGCTTTTAAAGAGGTTCAATATTGATCAGGCCAAACCAATGAGTAACCCTATGTATCCATCTCAAATCATCGATGTTGATGAGAATGGCGAAAAGGTATCAGAAAGTAATTATAGAGGAATGATAGGTTCACTTCTGGATCTTATAGTAAGTAGACCTGGCATTCAATTAAGTATGGGGAATTTCAATCTAACCCAAACCAATCATACTTAAATACTGTCAAAAGAATCTTTAGATACTTATCCAATACTACTAATTTTGGTTTATGGTACAAGAAAGGTACATCATGTGAAAATGTAGGTTACACTATGTTGACTTCACTAGAGACAAAGAGAGAGGAAAAACACTAGTGGATGTTGCTACTTCTTCAAGAGCATCATCACTTGGTCATGCAAGAAGCATAATACCATTGCATTCTCTACGCTGAAGCTGAATATGTAGTTGTTACAACCTGCATTCATGCTTGGGATAAGGAACCAGCTAGAAGATTATCACCTGAAGTATTCCAAAATCCCTATCTTCTGTGATAATACTAATGCTATTAATCTTGCTAAGAATCCTATTCAACACTCTAGATCCAAGCATATTGATGTTAAACATCATTTTATTCGTGATCATGTTCAAAAAGTAGATGTTGAGTTAATATTTGTGAATATCTAAGACTAAGTGTTTGATATATTTACAAAACCATTAGCTAAAGATCGCTTTTGTATTTTGAAAAAGTTTTTGAACTTAAAGGTCTTTTAAATCTGCATAAGCATTCATGAACAAACATCTCTAGGTATTCCCCTTCATCGCTTTGAACAGAAGCCCATATGAAGACATCAATATGCAAGTTCAAAATATCAGCGCAAGGCCAAAAAATCAGTGAAAGATCAAAAAGTCAGTTGCAAGCTCAGAGAAAGACAAGATGATTAGAAAGAAGAGTGGAAAATCAGAAAATAGGATATAGTTAGTCTTAAGGGGTTCAGATCAGGAAAATGGATGTATCATAAGAAAATAGTGATGCTGGAGTAGGTCAGAAAGTGGAAGAAGAGCTCAAAAAGTGATTTCAAACGTCAAACCACTTTTTGAAAACATGGAAAAGTGGGATAATTCCCACTTTGTTGAGTTTCTCTTTCCACGTCATTTCACCTTCAGTCATTCATGTCCCATCACTTAAATAACTCTCCACTCCTCACACACCACACTTTCACATTCATCTTCAGCCTCATGCAACCGAGACCTTAACCGTTTCATCTTCTTTTGCTCACAAATGTTCTCTGAACTCAACTCTTTTTCTCAAACCTTCTCAAAGTTTCAACCTTTCTTTCATCAAACATTTATCTTTTTTTGTTTATCTCTACATACATCCTATAATGGCTAAAGAAAAACTCTTTGACACATTGCCAACATGGAAACTCTTCTCATGTTTGATGAACCTATGCATCAGGACATTACATTGAGAACTTCTCCCAGAAAGCCAATAGCTCCCAGGAAAAAGGTGAGGAGGGAACTAATTATGTAGGTCCTTATTTGGTTGGAAATTATTTCCTTTTAGGGATAGGAAGTGTTTCTCAACCTCATTATTCAGTCTTTACTGCATAGTCACGCCTTTCATTCCTAATTGGTACAGGTGTTCGAGATCCGTGCTAACCTCTTACATTAGAGGCACTGAGTTGGAGCTAAGTATCACTGATCTCTCCAACATCATTCATGCACCGATGAGGACTCAGAAGCACTTTAGAAGTTAGCTAGTTTATGTCTCTTATGATTCCTTTAGGAGGTTTCCAGATGTCTCATGGACTTTCCCAAATACCAACCCAATGAGAACAACTGCCATGCTGAGCATTAGGGCACAACAAGTCTTCACCTTCATATAGTTCTCTCCTCTGAAGACCTGAAGAACATACTTGATGGTGGGAATGGATTGCATGCGCTTTACGTTGTTGGCAAAGAGAAAGGTAAATTTTCCCAGAACTTATTTTTTATTACATGTTGAGTGCCATCTCCCAAGAAAAGAGGAGAAATGTTGTCATTCCTTATGGGATCCTACTGATCAAAATATTTAAACACTTAAACTATCTGTTGGCAAACAAGTGGTATGAGTACATGAAGGTACTTTGTACTCTTTCAACTCCTTCAAGACCCTAAGGAAACCTACTGTTGCCGCCATAACTAGTGTAAGGAGACAGAGCTTGAGAATAAGAGATGCTACTCTTGAAAAGGCTATTGCGGAGGCTGAAGGAAGAGGTAGAAAAAGAAAATAATTATTCTTGAAGTAGCTTTGATGGAGGAAGAAACTTGAAATACTTATAAGATACAAAGGAGACCCTTACGCTTATCCATGTCTTTACACTTTGGGAAGAATCAAGCTTAGAAACCCCTTAGAATGTGCATGCTATCAAGATCAAGCCTAGGGAAGAAGACTTTCCTCCTCTTTAGATTCTAAGGAAAGATCTTCTAAGGATGAGCAGCACATCAAAATCCTAAGGCAAGGTCAACTCATGTTGCGCTCCGCCTCCTGTTCTTGTTGAAGAATCACCTATTCATCATCCATCTGTAGTTGAACCTTCAAACTTAACTTGCTCCATCTTTTGCTCAAAATGATAATCCATCATCAAGCCAACCACTGGCAATGCAGCCAAACTACACTTAAGTTTAGGATGATGAGAGCAATACCTCATCAATAACTAGCTAAACAAGATAGAAGCTCAATCACAAAGACACGAGGCATTGTTGCTAGAAATTCTTCGTGAATTAAGGCGCGAGGCTGATGATGGTATTTCTAGTTTCCAGCACACCTCCTTTTTGCGATGTCAAAGGGGAGAAGAGAGAGAACAAAAGAAAATCTTGTCTGAGAAATTTAGGAGCATATTGATGTGGAGCTATCAGAGACTTTTTCATTTGTTGGCACATTTTTTTTTCTGAAAATTTTTTTAGCATATTGTCTTTTTGTTGTGAACATCTTATCTTACTTTTTGCTCTATTACTTTGGTTTTTTTTAATAGCTATGATCTTTTTTCATTTATGCTTTGGTATCTTTTTCTTTCTATTGATCTAATATATCTATTTTTCACCACATTTGCTATGTTTCGTGTTTTTGCTCTGATAAGATCTTACATGGCACATATATATTATCTGCACACTCTAATAGATATATTCAGATTAGCTAATAAAAAATACTAATGTTGATGTATGTGTGCTTACATTATTAGCTTGATCTAATATGTTGCTACATCAATTTGCTTCTCGTGTCTTAATGCCCAATTACATCAGTTTATCCTATGATTAGCTCTAGAACATATCATGATAGATATATATATTATTGTGCGCATT